>JAHXMU010000148.1:46848-81534 GCA_019455685.1 Philornis downsi | reverse complement strand
TACACATATATGTATGATAACGAACCAGTATATATTGATTTTAAAAAATTAATTACTATGTTATGGCTTTTTTAAGATTCGGATATGTCCTGTTTTCATACTCATTTTTAAATTTTTTAGTAGCAGCTGAATACAACGGGTATATTAAGAAGAAATATACATTAAAACGTTTTATTTTGAGACTTTTACATTTTTTTGACATTTTCTGAAATTTTTTGAGAATTTGACAATATTTTATTGTATTTTATAACGTTTAACTTTATTCTAAATCAGATTCGTCGTCTTCAGTCACGCTTTCTTCTGGAGCTTCACCTTCTGGAATAACATCACTGCGTGCCTTTGTCAAATCATGGTACCAAGTTAAGAATGCTTCAGGGATATACACTTCCAACTCTTTCATATTTTTTAGCTGCACATAACCAGTTCATAGCCACTTTTCTTACTCATTGAATACTAGATATGATTTTTTCGTATAGCTATTGACATCTAGCAGCAATAATACGAATCGGAGATGTACAATTTTCATACCTAACGATGCGTTAAGTAACAAGGAATATAGTAAACTTCATAAAACTCATTTTACCCCAAAATGGTTCATATCCACTTTACATTCTCGTGTCTTCAAATTTCTATGAAAAGAAGAAAAATCAAAAAAAAAAAAACAGAAGAAAAATCTCGCTCTTTACAGACAAATTTGTAATATTGATTGCCCATATTTACAAAGATCCGCACATCATTAAGATCGTTTTATTATGTGTATTATATTCAAAAGTTGCAAATTTCTTAAAACGCCTACCTCCAAGAATTTTAATCCCTTCCTCCCTAACTTTAAAGATTTAACAGACAATAGCAGACAATATTTTATGTATTAAACTTTTTACAGATGCAGAATTCAATGGAAAAATTACGTTGAATTTTAAAAAAAGATCTCTTTGCCACAACAGCAATTCACAGGATCGCGATGGCGATATAATCGATGAATAGTCAAGCTTGCTACATTTACAATAAGTCTAATTGCACAAAGTTTAAAGATTTATATTTTGATTTTCTATTAGTTGGTAAAGAAAATATCTTTGAAAATATTATTTTGGAATAGTAGAGAAGGTACATTATTCGCATAGTAGCTGTGTTCCACTATTACACTTGGAGTGTATTGAAATGACTCATGTGCCGCTATTTGCTCCTCTTGATTTCAAATGGTATTAGTAATGAAAAGCTACAGAGTGTATACATAATGCTGCAGTACGATTTATATATCATAAATAACATTTACTCCAGTACCTCTAACGCCATCTATAGTACATTATCTGTACATTATCATTCCAGGAAACATTTCCGACATATAGGCATGTATGGATGCAAAAACATACTACGAATGAAAAATAATTTGAAAACACTAGATTCCGATGGACAAAGTAACTGCAGTTTATAGTAATGTTTTCACTCTATTTGAAAAAGGCGAAAAATAGCATAAAGAAATAGAGATAAAAAATATACGAATACAGTAGATATCAATTTTTGGGGAATTTTTGACCACTTAAATTGTACATGTTCAGTTTGTTTGTAACCCAGCTTTATCGGATGGTAAAGAAATCGACTATACCAAAAATTTGCGCTGCGCTATGTATATGTATAATTGTGAAACATACTATAATTTTCTTGTTTTCATCATAATTACCAAATTTCCTGCAGCTTTACAGACTATATAGGGGTATATTAATTATAATAAGCAGTACTATTTGCAAACAGTTAGTAAAAAAAAAACAAATTAAAGATATAATTTTTGAGATGTCATCGCTTTAAATAAGACTTCCTTGTTCCACAAGGATATTCATTTTCTTTTTGGTAGAAGCAAAAGTCATGGTCTTTAATATGGTAACAATAATTTAATCATACACCATCCCCGTGTATTTAAAAGAATACACAAATCAAAGCTTAAAGCAAAGCTCAAAAGCAGAATATAAATTTTACTCGTGATTTGATTTTGGATCTAATGTATATGAGTATACCTCTCTTATAATTGGTTTTAGTATGATACATAAAATACAAATATCAAATTCGGAGCGGATCGAATTGGAAACCATGTCGACATTTTTATGATTTTCTGATGTAAATATTCATGCTTCAAATATATCACAAAAATCTAAAACAAAATTAATGTAGATGATTCTTCTTCAGAGATTTCTACAATAATTTGTTGGAATTCGAAAAATTAAAAGTTGTGGATTGTATAGGGTGGCGCATAAGTAACGTTAAGATTTTATCAGTAAATACATTTGTTTAAGTCTTTTTTTCGTCTCTTTACAAAATTAACTAAATAATACTTGGGAAATTTATGATGGAAAAGCAAAGAACCAAAGTTGTTAAAATTTACTTTAAAAGTCAGCATTCGATTATTCAGAATATATCGAAATTTCTTTCATGTTCGAAATGCTCCTAGCGCTCCAACTATTTACCGATTGATTTAGCGTTTTGGGCAACAAGGAGCTGTCCGTGATCTTCAGCGTGCTGGAAGACCTCGTGCAGTTCGAAATGAAGTGACCATTGCTCGAGTGCAAGCAAGTATTGAGGAAAACCCCGAAACTTCCAGCAGGCGACGTTCTCAGCATTTAGAGATGTCTAGGCGGTCTTTGCAAAGAATTTTACATATGTTACATCTTTCCCCATATAAGATGCAATTGGTGCACGAGTTAAAACCAAATTATGCAAAAGAACGCTTTCAATATAGTCATCATTAACGTTACTTATGCGCCACCCTTTATATACAAACAATTCGGTATAGAACGGCAATGTTTCTGATACTCATTGTACAGAGATCATAATGAAGTTGATTAGAAATTAAAGCAATTAATTGACAAACAAAATTATGGACGACATCGTAGGAATTTTAACCAGATTCAAAAGGAGAATAACTTCCGAATTGGATTCTATAAGTGTTATAGAATAAGGCAAGAACTAGTAATTTGGATGAAACTTAATATCTCAGCTTTTGGTTGGGAGTAGTAAATTAAAGCTGTTGTAAAAACATAAACGCCTGGATTGGATCAAATTCAAGAATATGTAATGAAGAAATGAGACATTCGCCTATTTAGTTACTTACGGTAAATAATCTCATTACAATATTTTCGAAAAATCTAGAGACATTTCGGATTGTTCTCTACTATTTTGTCCATATTTTGTGAATATTTCACAATGTTAAATCAATCAATAAATCAATTAATCAAAATTTAATATTTAATTTATGTAAAAATTTAATGAAAGAAAATTGTCACGGAGAATGAAAATTGCCATAATTTGGAAGTTTTATTGCGTTTTTTTTTTGTTGGTACGGTTTGTGAAATTGACTTAAGAAAAAGGCCTAAGAATACGTACATCATTGGGAAAAATTTTTAAGAAATATTATTTAATAACAGTATAGAAAACACATAACTTCCATAGTAGCTATGTTTAAAATGGTTTAAAATTTACTAAAACTATTCGTGTATCACGACTGCATTTTTTTTAACATGTCATTAATTGCTACAGGGCGTATATGACACTTTGTACTGTTGGTTGTAAAGTTTATTCAAATTACCTTTGCGCCCTCTATTGAACATTACCTGCGCTATTGCAGTAAACATGTTCGACGTGTACATATATACCTATACATTACTGGCATACAGGCATGGGTGAATTGCAATTTGGCCTCATCATTTATTAATCAAAATTTCTTACCTATACTTGCTGTATTGCAGAGCAGCATAAAATATGTTGTTAACAAGAAAGACAACACATTGCTAGCAAATACGCTTTCAGCTGTGTTCCACACAATATGAAATGTGAATTTTAGTATCTTAGTTTATCTAATTTTAAATAAATGTGTTAAAATTGCATATTTTCGGCCGACTCTATAAGTATATATTTTAGAAAATTTATAAACTAAACTGAAAATTATTAGTAGAAAAAATTATAAAAATCCAAAAGTGTTAATTTGTAATTTCTGGTTAATACAGGGTAATTTCTGGTTAATATAGGGTAAATTATACAAGTTTATAATATCTAATATTATTTTCAACATCAATATACTTTTCATAATAAACAGGGAGACCTTTTCTAATATATATATACATTTTAAACTTTTCACTCTACCATCGTGACTTTGCTGCCCTTATCCAGCATCTCATTTCCTTCAAATATTATTTTGCGGTTTCATTTGTAGGGCGTTACAATTTCATTCTATGTTATCCATTCTGTCTGCATCGTCAGTTTTTATCACATGACATTCACTGAAGGTAATGTCGTTTTTTCTCTTTTGTTTTTTTTTTTTTTCATATTCCTACAATAAAACTAGAACATCTGTGTTATGTTCCCATCCTTTCCAGTGATGTGCTCCTGATGATGATTATTATGCCATCAAAGTTCATGCTCATACATACCTAATGCTATATTATTAATAAGTATTCTGACTAGTAGTGAGTACATAGGAGTACTGCTAAAAAAAAAGTTTAATTTACCATTTTGTGTATTTTTGCTTGGAATAATGTTTTTTTTTTTTGCATACGAAAATAGTTACTACAACGAGTATAATGTTGTGGCAATAATAACATTCATATTAGTAATAAGACTGAGGCTTCTCTTATCGACTTCTGGGACTTTGACACTTGTTTCTCTGGAATGTATGTAATGATAGGTTCTATGGAATGAAGTGTGATAGCATGGGGTGGTTATTAAAAAGGTTGCAGACTCTTTTAAAGCTTAAGGCAAAACAGTACGATTTGAAGAGTTGAGTTTAACAAGACGGTAGGACGATTGCTGGTGATATTTGTATTAAATATAATAAGCTTATGGTATGGAAAAGGGCATAGGACAGAGATTGGAGCTATTGCCCCCAAGAAGACACTATCAAACAAAGAGAGAGGCATCATACTGACTAAGCGCCGAAAGCTTGTCCGGGCCGGTTTATATTTCCACCCCTTTGTGCGGTAAGTAATGCCATTGATGATGTACCAGTTTGTTGCATGACAAGTTGGTGGCGTGTCAATAAAAGGACAAGAAATAAATCCTATTTTCCAACAGAGTAATCGCTATTTGAGCAGGCCAATTTATCCCATTTGAGAATCCTACAGACTACACAGTATCGTGGACAATGTATCGACTTCTAATCGGAAAAAAGTGGTCCCGTTTTCTTAAAAGAAAATGGTATTTTTTTAGCACTTTTTTAGGCCTTTTTTTAGGATTATGATTACATTTTCCAGTGTCTATCAAGTATCAACTATAAGGAATAATGGTAAATTTGTTGAGAAGGTACAGAGAATGTCAACATTTGGCCTTAACATTGTCCTTGTATGGACAATTTTTCCTCACTGGAGAAATTTCCTTCATTTGTGAAAAATAATCGCTGTGGAACGAGAACGGTGTACCGACTTATGGTCAGATTAATGTGGATATCAGAATATTGCATAATTTTATGCAAAATGTATCGACTTTGTTCGTATTTTCCAGTAACATATTAACATATTACATATATGTTAACATATTAACATATTTCATTAACCATGCCCACAGTTAGGGCGATCCCCGCAGAAGGTACGAGTATATGAGCTGCGATGGAACTTTTCGGTATCTGCATACTACTACCAAGTAGTATAGTTAGCGGATACCTAACAAAATTATTGAGAAAATTAAGAAAAATTACAGATTTTTTAGAGAAAGAGTTAAGTCATTCATTTTTTTCTACTGGACCGATTTCACTGAACTTAACCCGCCTAGGAAAAGCTTTTGCGCAAATATTCAGCGCCTCTTGGCTGTTATTTACGAATAAATAAAAAACTTAGCATGTTGTGGTGGTTATGAAAATATTGACTTTCCCCAAAAAGAATGATTCATATAAATTATCAGAATTTAGAATACAAAACAAACAATTTTAGCATCATCAGATTTGTTAAAGAACTACACTAGAAGAGCGTTTAAAATATTTCCCATTTTGCTTTCTAAAAGTAAATCTTATAGAGATTTCGCAAAGAAAAAACACATGATAGTATGCTTAGCGGATCTTTTCGAATATACCTTGAGAAAGCAAGATGAAACCACATAGACGCCATTTACATTGATTTCTGAAAAGAAGGTATACAAGAGATCTTCCATAGAAAATTGGCAAGATGTACATCGGTTATAAGACTTCTTCAGAAAGGGAGGCGAAGGTATCTGCGCTCATGATATTCCTCTGCCATCCCACAGAAATCTGGCAAAATCTGCATTAGACTTTTTTGAAGAGAGTAAGAAGATTTCATAGCAGATATCATCTAAGAAAGCATATGCGGATCTCTCAGAATGAGTCAGAAGACCTGTATAAGGTAATTTTTTGCATATTTGCAAGTATTTCCGCAGGGCATAACTTAATGTAGATGTTTTCCCTACTGGCTCTTATAATGTCTAAACATTTACGTTGAAAAGATAAACTCCTTGCATCCCATGAATTGGATAGATAGAGCTCCTCACATTTAGTGGGCTTCTTCTTCTTCTTCTTATGTATCGACTGGAATAGACAGATATTATACACCACCCGTACAAAATAATGTCAAGTGCCTCGATCTTCTGCGCTTCTCCTCCAATTCGTCACACCAAGCTTCGATTTAGTGGGCTTACATTCTATTAATTCTATTTTATTTTAATTTTTAAAAAATTGTCAAAAATTAAAAGAAAGCGCTAAGATACAAACATGGGTACATTTCAAATTTTAGCGTCTAAACACTAAATAAATTAAAGTTATACCGCAAGAGGGCATTCAAATAAAATTAAATAAAACACACATAAAGCTATGATTTCAATGAAACTTTTATTTTATTATAATGCTTGAACCTTCCCATTATGTAGAAAATAGGTTTCTCTAACGCCGTTTTCGAAAAATGACCACTAACAAGCCACTTTTTCTGAATGCAATGGCTTTTCCACAATCACTTTCGTGTGAGAAATAAACTTCATTGCTGAAAAAAATGTTGTTTGATTGTAAGCCCACGTTTGAATCACCACCTTTGTAGTAAAATTTAACTATTTTAGTGCTTTCTTCGGTTGTTAAATATTCGCAAAAAGGCAAACCTTTCACTAAATAAATAACACTTCAAATTACAGGTATTTCATAGCTGACAGCTTTGCCACGTTGGCGGTTTAGAAACCACTAAACGGATAACCCTATTTACTAAGTGATGTTCTAAAATAAAGCTTAAACAAGTCCGCGGACTAAAATAAGAATTGCCAAAAAGACAATACCATAAAAACTTCGACTATTTCATATATTAGTTTCTCTGTTTCCAAAATTTGGTTTTAATTTAATTTAATTTCAAATTTTGTGTTGTCATTGTAATCTTTAATTGGCATTTGTAAGTCTTATTTTGAAAACATTGCAAAAAAACATCTATATTGAGTGTCCAATCGAGAAAATCACTTCACTCATTACATATAGTTTCTAAACCGGTCGGACAAAATGGTATCCTCAATAGAAAATACTCAGTAAATTAAAATAAAATTGTTAAAATTCAAATATTTCGGAAATGGATAACTCTATTTATTAAGTGATATTCTAAAATAAAACGTTAAAAAAGTCCATAGACTAAAACAAGAATTGCCAAAAAGACAATACCATAAAAACCTCAACTATTTACATATTAGTTGCTCTGTTTCTAAAATTTTGTTTTAATTTAATTTGATTTCGAATTTTGTATTATATCATTGAAATCATCAAATGGTATTTGTGTGTCTCATTTGTAAAAAAAATTCAAAAAGAATTCTATAATTCAAAAAGTGAACGTCTAGTCGAAAAAACCACCTCATTCACTACATACAGTTTCTAAACGAGTTGGACGAGATGGTATCCGCAATAAAAAGTACTCGAAACATCCACAAATTAAAATAAAATTGCTTAAATTCAAATATCTCGGAAAAGGACCATTCATTCGCCAAAATGACATATCAAGTGATAGTGCTGCGACATATGATTAAGAAATCGCCAAAAAAGGGGAAGCCAAATTTCGGAAATGAAGCGACTAAATGTCTAAAGTCTTTGTAATATTTTCATTTTCCCAAACTTGATTTTAGTAATTTTCATAAATCACTCGATACAAGTTTGTAATTCGATTAGAATATCCGTTTCCAAAATGCAAATTTATTTACATTTTAGCGATTTACTTAATTTAGCGATTTTCGGAATATTCTTCGATGCATATAAAAAACATGTTTTAGTTAAACTTTTTTGAAAAATGTCAACAAATTAGCCATTTTCGCGATTGGACATTGTGTTTTCAAGATATCGGTATTTTTTTCATTTTTTACCCACTGATACTTCTACATAAAAAGTATTGAACATTGGCAGCAATTCACATTACATTCACATGTAATGTTTTTAGCAACAACTATGAGATCGTGCACTTTTTGTTTGAAATATCGCGTTCGCGTGCGTCAATGAATAAATATGACTCAAATCTTTCTAGTCATATTTTGCGAGCGCCCATGTACGACTCACGAGGGAGATTTTAAACTCACGCTCATGTTCTTATGCCGTCCCTAATGCTACCAACAGTTTTTTTTTTAATCTTTTTGCCAAATAGTACATACACTTTCGTTAAGTGCCATCTATCATAGACTTTAAAACTCATCGTTTCACCCAAAAATATGCAACAATTATTATTTGAATTTCAACGTTGTGGTCCACACAAAACATAATGGTTTGTGTGCAAGATTTTATTGGGCTTTGCAATGCTGACCATCCTTATTTATGATATGGAAAGAATCAAAGGATATATGCCCAATGAGTATATTGCCGATTGTTTTTCCAAATAAAAGTAAGCTAGAGGTGAAAAATAAAGTGTACTCCCAGAAAAAAAAAATTCAAAACCTTTAGTGCAACCCGAATTTATGAAATATCTCCTGTGACCAATGAATTACACATAATCAAGAGTATGCTATCCTACTTGACCCTAATTTGTTATTGCGTTGAACAAAAAAAAAAAATCAAGCAAAAAGCAGCAATTCAAAAAGTGGTAAAAAAGGGACGCGAAGACGCTCTGCTACCTTGTATATTAAAATTCCAATATCTTATCTCATTACTGGCAATCTTTTACTAATTTGACTTTTACTTGACTCAGACTCTTATTTCAATGTCAACGAACGTTGACGGCAACGTCGTTATCATCGTCGTAAAATTAACACCCATAACAAATTAACCCGAAATTTTGGTTACGAATTCGACATTTTGAAGTTGTTTTCCTGTGTTCAAAGCCACTTGAATGAATCGTCGACGGTTAGGTGAGTGTGCAACTCAAACTCAAGAGTGCTAAATGCCGACTGATAATGATGAAAAAGATGTGAGTGCACTTTATTTGGGTGCGGGTTTCTTATTACGTCTCGTTGGTTAACCATAATTGTGTCGAAAAATGTTTTCCTCGTTTTTTTTTTCTTTTGTGCTGATCATATTCACTTTTTTGTGTCATTTAGCTACGGTCAAGAACATTTAACATTTAAACCATCGAAAAAAATATATATAATAGCTTCCAATTTATTGTGACGCAATGTCTCGATGCAACGTCATTGAAGTTGCCGTTCCTGTGCTGCCAAAGAGGCACCCTTTTTAGCCTGCTTTAGTTTCATCATTCGCCAACACAAAAGTTTCGCTTGTTGTGTAAACGTAAAAGTTTTCTATAGCTGTTAAAAGCTTCATTCTCTCCGTTCCATTTATATTCAGTGATGGTGCTGTTTGTTTTTAGCCACAAACACAGAAAAACATAACTTTTGCTTTCGTTGGTTCGCTGAAAATAAAGCATGGAAAACTTCTTTTCCTATTTAACTTGCTTAACTTGTTATCGTACTTGTATTATACAACTGTTGAGAGTAAAAACGTAATTGTTCTATTGCTTTTCATGTTGCACAACTCATTTGTTTGTTCAACTTTTTTCGCTGTTAATTAATTTAAATTGTTTACTGCTAATTGCGAAAAAATTTCTTTAACTTAAGATTTTATTTCTAACTTAATTTTCTTCGCCTAATTGATTGGTACAACTTTTTCTATACGATGAATGAAAGTATTCTCCTAAATGTAGGCAATAGATTAAGAAACAAGATAATTTCTATTAGGTTTCATGAAAGATGAAGTTTTGTGCAGTTTGCGGCATTGAAACGTCAAACAACCCACTCTTTCACTAACTACTATCGGCTAACAGAACAGTGTTGTTGAACGTAGCTAATCCTTCCCATGAATTAAATTTTTGGAAAATTAAATGAATTTTATGAAGTAAAATAAATTATGAATTATAAATTATGAATTAAATTAAATTTTTGGAAAATTGAATTGCATTTAATTAAATTGCATTATTTCAAACTAAAATTGCATTATATCAAATTGCACTGAATTAAATTGAATTACATTGAATTGCTTGTATCAAACAATTTGTAAATATTGTAAATTGTAAATTTTAATTATTTATTTGCTTGTGTAAAGACCCCTTCAAACAAGCATGTAACTATAAAAACCTCTATTTTGTTACGTCTATATGGCAACCCAGCGGCGCAAAGTTGTCTCCTGGTTGAAATCAGTAAGAATTTGTTCTCTTTTTCCGCCAGCAGCCAATCGGACTATTTCGCCAGGCGCTCTCAACATACGAATAAAAATAATGAGATAATGTAAGTTAACCGTTATCTCTTCCTCTTTTCCAATACGAAACCCCCTTGTAAGTATAACAACCCACTAAGAACCTAAGTTCTTTCACAAAACTTCCAATCTCTCTCACGGAACCTAAATTCCAAATTAAATCTTCAGACCAAATTTGACAGATTTACACTCTAGCATTTGCATTTTACAAGTGTGAAACAGTGAAAAATGTCGAAATAATTATTATCCTAAATTTTATAAAAAATTGCAAAAAACTAATTACGATAAATATATAATATTTTGCGCAAAAACTCATCATTTATACCAAATTTGGAATTGAATATTCCAATGCCTATGAAATGGTGTACTGAATTTCGTTATGGTCGTACAAGCAAACATCGAACATGGCATCGAACATTGCAAACATTCAATTTAGGCCACTGCTTCCGAAAATATGAAAACGAACACAGGCGCAAAGTAGGCCGGCAGTTGCATTACAATCAGTCATGACTGCTTACATATACGCAGTGAAGAAAAAAAAAAAACAAGAAACCATTCAACAATTTCAAAAGCGCAGTATATGTATTTATATTAACTATTCTCGAGGATCGTTTTTCTAATAGGTCTTAATAAACTTGATGGTATTGAAATATAGAGGATCTAATTGAATTTGACATACTTCGGCATACTTTCGTCGACAGAAGAGCCTTTCAATTACAGTCGCAATATTGCAAAAGTTGCCTTAATAGAAAACTAATTTCGTAAAAAATTTTTAAACTTGTTGAATACTAACTTCAGATGAAATAATAACTATTATTAAAGCACATTTCTACAGAAAATTTTCGTGTTTATCTTATTCTAACCAACACATTATCATAGGAAAGCCTTCGGAGAGTTGTAATTGAAGGAATTTTAGACAGGAATCACGAATCCAAAAACAACATTTCTTTGATCTAACGAAAAAGTGTTCTAAAAAAAGTGCCCTTTCATTGATGCTTTAACTCTCACGAAAATATGAAGAAGTCACATACAAAAATGCTTCCATACTGTAACAAATCAGTGTTAAATTTTTATTGATTACGCAAATTTTCACTACTTTGGCTAAAAAAATTGCAAAGAATTTTTGTCTCCGTCGGCTCACTTTTTGCACGGTGTCCGATATAGCACATATACTATTTAAAGAGCTATAAAAAAAATTCATTCCGGTCAAAAAGCGGTATAAAACGGTAAACATTTTCGCATGATGAGTTTTTTTTATAATCTTTGACGTGCATTAACTCTACAACACTGTGATGTGGGCACATTTTGGAGGCCCCTCGTTTGTAATGGGAAAAATGATTCGAAAGCTAATTCGAACACATGTGAAAGCATACAGGTTTTCATTCCAAAGCGTAAATGACAATCCTCGTATAATGCACATTTCTAAAATGGAACCATTCAGAAATAGAAAGCGCGCTTAAATCTTAGAATCCACTCTCATATATGGAATATATAACATAATGTATATCTTTATATATATAATTCTACTGTACGGGCGTTGTCAGTGAACTCCTCCTAAACGGCTGGACCGCTTTGCATAAATTTTTGTATATGCATCTGGGTGGTGCCCGGGATGGTTTAGATTTACAATTCGGTCCAATTGGACAAAGGGGCGTACAAGCAAAAAATTAAAAATCAATTATTTCTGCTCCTGCTTACGGTATTTGAACAAAATTTGGTGCGTAGGTTTGGTGTACATATCTTAAGTGCTACTGCAAATATGGGCGGGATTGGACAATGGGGAGTGGTACCTCCCATACAAACCATAATTTAAATATCCAATATTTCAGATGTTTACGGTATTTGAACAAAATTTGGTACATCGGTTTGGTGTACATATCTTAAGAGCTGCTGCAAATATGGGCGGGATTGGACAATGGGGAGTGGTACCTCCTATACAAACCACAAATTAAAAAGCAATTATTTCTGCTCCTGCTAAAATTTAAAGGCAAAGCAACGTTTGCCGGGTCGGCTAGTATATATATATAATATATATAATCGGCTAAAAAATAAATGGTGTTACATCAGCCTTATCAAATATTGACAAAGAATCAGCGAATTCTGGTTTGGCACTGAACGAAGACAAACCCAACTCACTGGCTCCACTAAATAAACATTTTTCAGACTTACTTGGTCCTGCCTTAAACTATGCTAAAGATAATTTAATTTGATTAGACGGCAAAATGCGCACCTTCGATAGTGAGTTCAACTCTCAAGCATACTATTCTCTAGGTGTACTGTCCAATGATTGTTTCTTGTTTCAAAATCACTAAAGTCATAGCGCAATGGAAAGGATTTTTGACTAAAATGTAGAAGTTATCGCTGAAGCAAACAGCAAGTTCGACTAATCTCTTCATTTGGAGGTTATGAACAAATAGACAAAATAAGAGGCCGTGTTAAGAAATAAAATATACTTATCACGTGTAACTTTTTGATTCAGACTGATACTTTAATCAGAAGTTTCTTCACAGGAAATAAGATCTTTTGAAATTTTATATTCTCACATTGGGTTCTCCTTAAAAGCTGTTCTTCTATATAAGAACGGGTTTTCTAATACCCAAACGTCATCAACTTTTAGCAAAACTATTACGAGCTTAAAACAAAGTTACATGTTGAAAACAAAAACTATCTTCTATAATGTTTCTTGAACTGTTGCTTGTTAGAATAATCTACTGGAACGAAATTTCGAAAACTAAAATTCAGAATTTCAAAACCAAAATGAAGGACGGCGCCATTTTCTCAAGCTCCTAAATCAAATCGCAATAGTTTTAAATATTTCCTCTCCTATTAAAGCCACCGAAGCCGCCACTGAAACTAAAAATGTTAACTTTAAGATTTCACTTTCAGTAGACTATTGTATAAAAGGGGGGGAAGAATGGCAACAACAAATACACATATGGAAAAGTTCGAACGACAAAATTGTGGTTTTATTTGCGGTTTAGCCAAAATTGATTATTACATTTGTGTCTGATTCATGTGTGTGCTCATGTTATGCAGAATACTATGAATGAAGTTGCACTCACCGTCCCAATTTAGTTAGAAACCGGACACAAGTATGCCTGTGTGACCAGTTATACTTGTCAACACAAAGAAGAAGAAGACCTTTGAATTTTGCTCTTATTTGCCATGCTTCAGCTCTAAAACCTCTTCATGTGCAACATACAAAAAAAGGACAAACTATTCATTGCATGGTGAAGGATTTTCAACTTTTATTGACATTCATAACTTTAGTTTGGAGTGGGTTCCTTTTAGTGAATTCCATAACAGCACATACAGGCCAAAAAAGTTTTTCTTGTGGTCTCCAAGCCCAATAAAAATTTAAGCCACATAGAGCTAAGAGTTCTGTGAATCTGTGGGGAAAAGCACATAGTGACTTTAACCACATGAATACATTTCTAACATCCATTATGAGTTGCAATTTGTATTGTCGTCCTGAATGGATGGACTACACTGCAACAAAGGATTTTCACTTTTTACTGCTGCATTTACGATTTTGGAATGGGTATTTGTACATTATACACATTAAAGCCTCATAGTTTCAAGTTCCCATCTGCTTAGTAACGTCCCAAAAGTATGCCGTACATTTTGTAATTGCTTTAATTAAAATATGCTCCCTCATGTAGGCAATGATTTTACGGAACATGTACTAAAAGTGTGCAACATATTTTGTTGCATTTTCACAAAAACTAAAAGCGAAAAACATAAACGTTATTACTGTTTTTAGTGGTAAACTTTATTAGTACTTTTTACTTCAAATTTAATAATTCGCTTAAAATAAATTACTTTGCTATCCCGCAAATAACAAAAGCATTATTTGTAAAAGTTTAATCTTTTGCAACGAAATTATATAAAAATTCGTTTTATAGTTTCTTTTTGGTAGTTCCTCTTCAAAGAATGATACAACTTTCATAGTCGATATAGCGTAGGAGAGAGTAGGAAAGAATTGTAAAAAGATGCCAGCGCAGAGCCACTAAAGCAGCTACTAAAAATATGCAATAAATTAAAGAACTTTGCATAATTGCGTGCACTTTTCGTTTCTTTTTTTTTTTGTTTTTTTTGAGATTGGTAATAATAAATATTTGCAAACTATTTTAAGTAAACATTTTGTTTACTGTTGTGAATAACTCTTGAATTATGTGAATAATTATTGCTATGCATTTCGCATGCTTATATTCAAATATGTTTGCATTGTGATTCCTAAATATATGCAATAGAATAGTAGAATTACTTGTATTACACTTTTTAGCATGTGATCGCATAATAATAACGCCATCACTTTTCTTAGTGATTTAATAAAGGAAAGACATGTGGAAATTATGATTATTACAATTAATATTGAAAGTTAACATTATACTTTGTGATAATTTGTTTTAATATTATTTAGTAGGGTAAAATCAGAAAATTGATCGGGGTTTCCAAACTAATCCCTGTTGATTTCAATGACTATTTAGTACATAGATTTTCTTAGACATAATAGATAAAATATTTAGTATGATTGCACCAATCCTGATGAAATTTGAGATGGTTTGGTACTATATGTTGAAAAGCGTCAATGTCCATAATAATTGAGACATTTAATTTCAAGTCATATATCTCAGAAATAGCATATAGGAATGTTGGGGTAGACTCTCAGGAGCCTTAGAATAAAAGCTAATATATCACTATTAAAATCACACAAAATTCTTTTTTTAGTTCTGAAACTTATATAAGTCAATGCATTAATAAAATATTGATATTATACTAAACAATATATTTAAAAGTATTTAAAACTGTGTGAAATTATCATACTACATAATAGCGTTACAGTAGTTTTTCTTCGAAAACTTCTGCGACAAATTCTAAAATTTTGTTATTTTATTAGCACCAATCTACCGTCGCAGGATAGTTAGTTCGATAAAATTGTTAAGGACAAAGTTTAGGTAATTCAATTAATAATTATATGCCAAGTTTCGAGACCTATGTTGAAATAATCAAAAGAATGCCATGGACGTTTGCTACAAGATTACAATTTTTGGAAATGCCCAATGAAACTAATTTTATTACGAACTTCAAACGTACTAAAAATTAAGTATATGTACAGATGAAATAAATAGTTGTGCTTCAGGCTTCTGAAGTGATAATATTCATGTAGTTCGATTGTCATTTCAACTTATACGAGTCAAAAGTTTACGTAGTTATTTTGAGACTGTGATTAATGATATAGCGATTTTCTTCTGCAAACTAACCGCCACATAATAGGTTTTCTCTAGCATTTGCGATGAGATGACCATTTCAGTATATTCCATGATCGTTTTGCGAACTTATAATTAAAATTTTGCTGCAGCGGCCAGAATGCCCCGACAAGGAGTCGATCTTGGCTCTTTCGTAATGATAACCTCTGCTACATTCACTATGTCGAAGGCTAATTCTCCTAAGGTAGTCTGTGTTTTATGCCATGGTTTCACAGAAGTTACATCCTCGATACTTATATGCGTTTTATGGATGTAGTGTGGAAGAGCTTCTCTTATTTAGTGAGTTTACAACATGCATTCTACTTTGATACTCAGTGAACGTGACCTAGTATTACGATTCCGAACGTCAGTTTGAGCAACTTGTGCTAGACATAGAGGTGTATCGGGGCTCATATGTTCAATGTTCGCGTGCACCAACTGTCATGCCAAGCCCAGTTACAAAATCAGACCATGTCTTACAAAACCACGATGAAATAAAATAAAAGATAAAAAACATAAATTTCGCTTTTTTTACATCAAATTAGATTTCATTAAGTTGTGTTTTCACAACAAAAATTTCGATCTCTCTATTACAACTTGTATTTTTTTGAATTTGAATTAATGTTTTCTCAATTGCAATTTGAAATGGTGTAGTTGCTAAGATATCTCAAAAAAATTCTTCAAAAATTGTTCTAAAATTTAGTATTTTGTAAAAATGTTTAAAACTTTTTTTTTCAATTCTTTGCAAACCGCCACCAACAACGACCACATAAAGGCATTTGAAATTTCCAACTGAAAGCATATGTAGATACCGAATTAAAACTTTGTCCTCGAAATTGGGGTGGCTCAAAACTGTAGCGCAATGATTAGCACATACGACTACTATATTAGTGTATTCTAACGATTATAGCCCCAATATAACTATCAATCTGTTGTGAACGATCACCTCGATGATCAGCTCGATGCGCTGACGACGACGCCAAGTAAACGACAACTCTGGTAAAACTTTTCTCAACTGATGTTAGGAACAGTTTTTAAATAGTTGGTCCCTTACAGTGAGTCTACAAGTAGAATGCGTTCAAATTCATTGATTATGATTGATTCTATTCATGGATATTGATATATAGATTCTATTCATGGGATGCAAAGGAATTTGTTTTGTGTGATGAATTTAAAAGATATTTACACCTTTTAGCATAATAATGTAACATATGATATTGTTTAAGTCCCGCTAATAGGACGATATCACTATAGGCATCTCCGGTATTTACGAACACTGTATTTGGTTCTTTAGATTCGTATAGTTTTCACCTTGAAATCTGCAGAAATCAGATCGAAATTCATACAATGAGAATCCCGCTATTATAGAAACATTCTAAAAATTCGAAAATCAATGTTGGAAATATATCGTATATGGAATAATTTTAAAATTGTTATAAGCATCCTATTGTGTCAGACTATCTATTTAATTTATATAAAAATCGTAAATTTCATATTGGAAAGAAATATCACTTAAAATGCTAAAAACTACGAGCATATATACTTTGCATTGGAAAATAGATTTCATTCCAAACTTGAATCTGCTTCCAAATTAGTAAAGTACATCCATTCAAAGTTAGCCTTAAAACAATGTGCAAAACGGGCTGGAAAGAGATATAAGTTTACTCAAAAAAGTATGCTGTATTAATATAATAAGAAATAATAAGAAACTATTAAAATAACTCCATTTGATTTCCAATGAATGAATTAACACGTGTTGATCTAATTTCAAATGACCGCAAACATAAATTTTCTTCTAAAACCGCTACGAAAACAATTATGTAAAACTTGAGAAGAAAAAAGGCGGCCAACAGGAAAAATGTAATCATTTATTTACTATGAGTAGAAAAACGAAAAACACAACAAATGCATGTGGAAATCGAATAACGTTGACTAAAGAGTAACTAAAAACTGAAACTCCTCCATGAGCAGATCACTAATAACTATACAAACTTGCAAGCCATGCCACGATCGATAGAGCGGTTTGACACCCACACACGCTGCGACTTGGAAAAGTAGTAAGCTATGGCATGTCTGAGATATCCAGCAACATTTATGTGTTATACTTTCCTTTCCTGGGCATACCAACCACCACATTATCGCAGTAGATGGCGCAAATGATCGCTTTTAATATCAATGTTATTATTACAGGGGGGAATTAACGGGTGTCGGCGACGATGCTCGCATGAGACAAACAATGCTGGTTGACCACCACCACCAGGCCTTATGAGCAATTTTCTTTGTTGTTATCCACCAAACTTAAGCTTGGCTAGTCGCTCGTCACTCCAGTGTTAAACTTAAGAGTTGGTTAATTTGTTTGACACTTCATATCTTTCTTTACGTTCGCATTCGTTTTGTTTGGTGGTATACGATCGCAACCCAAACGTAGACTTTAACTACAGCAATGCACGCACTGAAAATGACAACAACGGGCGACAACAGCTGAAAATCGTTCCGAAAAAGAAAACAAAAAACAAGGCAGCTAACAGAAACTTGACTTAAAACATGCTTTAATTAAACTTAACATTTTTCAGTTGTTTTCTCAGTTTTACACGATTACATAAAAGTAACTATTCGAAACGTTCGGAGAATGCAACACAACAACTGCTGGATACCACCGCCACAGGCCCCCACTCACTCGCTAGCTCTCTTACTTGCATTCATTCAAGCCACCTTCTGCTTCATGTGGTTATTTGGCCATAACTTTCAGGTGCCACCAAAAACTTGCCCCTCTTTCAGTGGTCGCCGGTGAACACTCTTAATGAGCAAATCTTACGGCCGCTTATGAAAAATCTTTGGATGAGAAAATCGTTTGGGTTTTACATCAAACATTCGACCGACCGACTCTTGAATCCGTTATAAGGAGTAATATATTCACCAAATATCATTAACCGGGTATTTGCTAGTTCGACCATTAAAAATGTAAATAAATTTTAGATATTTTATTGCCTCCCCTATAAGTTCGTTATATCAGTATGATATTATAGTTTTGGTTTTTTTTTTCGATAAACGATTCATAACCTTTGTCATAAACCTTTTTCGTGGGCCGTAATTGCGATGGGAGTAACACAAGTCGTTAATGAATTTTGTGAACCCAAAAACGATCTTGACAACAGCAAAAACCAGTCAAATAAACTGTTTACGTTTATTGTTTTGGCATTAGGCCGTTGAATAAATTAGAAATCAATGAAATGTTTGGCGATCATTTCAGTTCTATATTCGTGCTGCAACATTTTGGCTTTGTTGCCTTGTGGGAAAATGCGTTGTTCTGAAAAGTTTCCATATGAAAGGTCTCTTCTTCAGCAACATTTTTATTCACAAAATATATTTTAAAAAAATTAGTATAATTTTCGAATAATATATATATCTGTAAATTCCTCTTTTTACACTACAACTTTACAAAGGAAATTTCTTTTCCAGACAAGTTGCTAAAAGAAAATAGGTCTTACAGGATATCAAGAAAAAAAATTCTACTCAATCTATAAAGGTTTCAGCATTAATCTTTATGTTATCCATTCTATGATGTTATTGATACCAAAAATCCTAGAAAGTCCTACAATGATACCTTCTCAAACATATATTTGTATGTCTTTAATGGTTATAGTTATGGAGATATCAGGTAGCAGCAAATACTGATAGTTTTAAAAGGCTTTATTATCGAAACTTATTCTGCATAACTCTAAATTTGAGACTAATAATTAATTATGAAAGTACAGTTTAAGAGATATACGAAGCCACGTCTTAGAGATTCTACTAACTGGATACTTTTGAGGAATATTATTTCTCAACATACTTTGGCACAGGGGAAAAACAAATTTTATCTTCTTTTTAGAATCAGTTATTTAATGTTTCCGAAAATATTTCTTTTTCAAAATTTAGTATTTAATGGTCAATGATTTATTTTATTTTTTTATTTATTTTATTTATTTATTTTATTTATTTGTTTTATTTATTTTTTTAATTTAATGACATCAAGAAAAAAAATTCTACTCAATCTATGGAGGTTTTAGCATTAGTCTTTATGTTAACCATTCTATGATGTTATTGATACCAAAAATCCTAGAAAGTCCTATAATTATGCCTTCTCAAACATATATTTCTGTGTCTTTAATGGTCATAGTTATGGAGATATCAGGTATTGAAATACGGAATACTTTTAAAACTAAAAGGATTCATAATTGAAACTTATTCTTCATAACTCTAAATTTGAGACTAATAATTACAAACTATGCCAACATAAGCTTGGATTTATGAATTATGAAAGTATAATCGCTGTGGGTCTTAATTTAAGAGATATATAAAATAAACTTTTAGAAATTTTACTAACTGGGTACTTTTGAGGAATATTATTTCCCAGCATATTTCAACACAGAGGAAAAGAAATTGTATCTTTTTTTTGGAATCTATTATTCAATGTTTCTGAAAACACTCCTCGTTAAAAATCTAGCATTTAATGATCGGTTCTGAAAAATTCCATTTCCAGATCTATAATGTTATGTTCTAAATTTCACTACTCTATGTTTCGAAAATTGGAAGTCATCTAATAACAAGGAACATAATGTCTATGAAAATCTCTATACTTCATTCTACTATTAAGTAATTAATACATTTCTTCTCAAACAGGCAATTTCAAACCTCCGAAAATTGATGAAAACAAGAATATTAAAATTTTGCAACCCAATGCTTAGATAACTGAAGACCATTTATAGATTTAAAGATAGATATATTCGTAGATACAAATTTACAGATTATAGATTGTAGTTGCTAAAAATTCGTTTCTATATTGTTCATTTTTTATATTTTGTTTCAAAAATTAGAGGTAGTCTACTAAGGAGGAAGATAATGTCTATGAAACTCTCTATACTTCATTTTATTATAATTAAACGTTTCTCCTTACTTCAAACAGACTCCAATTTATAATCTTTTGCAATCTAACATTCAAATAAATGAGGGCAAAATAAATTATTTACCATTCATAGATTTATAGATAGATATAGATTTATAGATTATGGTCATAAAAATGCCTTTCTTCCTTGCTGACACATAGACTTGGTCTGTGTCGTAGTGCTAATTTGGAAGCAAAAACTCATATTCAATCAAAATTTCGAGAAAGACGGGGAAAAATCGGCAAATTTTATTACATTGTTTGCAATATGATCATTATAAACTTTTTGGAGAATAAGAATACCATCTTTTGCCTCTACCTGTAGAGTTTTTTAGTGCACTTAAGTTACATTACTGAGTTGTTTGCATTCATATATCATACGCTGTTGACATTTAGTGAAATCACTGGTGTGCCACCTATCGCGTAATAATTGAAATATTATATATTACCCAAAAGTATGCAACAACTTGTAAAAATTCCTGAATGATTGGGTGAACAGTATATCAACTTACATGGCAGAAGCAGATAACATAAGTAGAAAGTAGAAACAATATAAAATTATAAAGAAATGGATGAAAAAAAAAAAAAAGTTTGAAAAGGGTCATTTTTTTATAGAATAAGTTCCGATGCATAAAAGAAGCAAGAGGAAAAATCTTTATATAGAACAATACTCTCGTATTGCCAAGCACAGCTAGAACAATTCATATAAATAGGCGCTTGTGGAGAATCGTGTCTTAGAACAAACTGCTTACATATAAAAAACACGGAAGTTAGTTGTCATACAGAAAATACACGTAGTTTGGCACAAAATTTGTATTAGGTTAAGGAGGGAGCTTCTTTTTGGCAGAAGAGCCTAGAGTCCCATTTGCGTCATTGCGAATGTCCTGAATTTGGGAAGAAATAGTGTACACAGAACACCAGAGGGAACGTTATTCACATATTGCTTGAGAAAATAATTTTAACTCAGGAAAGTATTTATAGTGTATATAAAAAATTAAAAATATTAAATTAAATAATGAATAATAAATAAACTTTATACATAAAGAAAATCCAAGACGAAATCATTTAAGTTTTGAAAATATTCAGAAAAAAATATAACTCATGAAAAAATATAACTCGTACGAAATTATTTCCCCAAGGATGTTTATATAGTTTGCTATAAATGTAGAACATTTTACCAACATTTTGATCAGGCGTACTAGATAAATGCTCGCAATAAATAAATTTAATTTTAAGTAGGTTCGCTTTAAACACAACAATTTCTATGAAAAAAAAAATGGTGGAAATGGTGGTACTGTAAAAAGTTGTTCGCATATCCAGCAGAAAAAAAGTGCACATTTTTACTATTCACAAGATAGCATCATGTACGAGTATTTCCAGCACAAGCGCTTCTTCATTGCTTCCAATAATGTAAATATACTCGTATACTACTTTAATGTTGCAACAACAACGCAACCTTCGGAAAACATATGGTTTGAAGTAATGAAATATAATGCTTTCATTGAGAAATTTTACGGCATGAATTCTATTAATAAATTAAGTATTAAGAGCTTTATTGACACCCAATATGTAGATATCTAGATATTCTCCTTAATGCAGCTGGATATGGATCGGTAAATTGTTACGTTTAATCTGCTTTTAAAACCTTAATTTTTATTATATATATGCAAAGTAAATTATTTTTGAAAATTTTCGAAAATGTTCAGAAAATTTGAAATACGAGTATGTTAAGTACAGGGTGGGCCATAAGGGTGTTGGCGGTTTAAATATTCAATTAAAAAAAAACTACGAAACATAAGAAAATATATGTATGTATTTTTAAAAAGTAGAAGCATGGGAATTTTTAAGACTTAAAAATAATGTTGTCCAAATGACTTCCCTCGGCTGCTTGACACTCTTGGAACCGAAGTCGCAAATTTTGGAAAACTCGTTGAAAAGTTGTTCTCGGTATTTTGTTACTTTCCTGAATAATGTTCTTCTTCAACTGCTCTAAATTGGTTGGATTATTCTCGCAGACTACCGATTTGAGGTAGCCCCATAGAATATAATCGCATGGAGAGAGATCGGGGCTACGTGGGGGCCATTCAATATCCCCCCTTTTCGAATTGAGTTTTCCAGGAAAAACATTTTTCAGCAGCTCTATGGATACCCTAGCCGTGTGACATGTGGCCCTATCCTGTTGAAACCACATCGTCGAGGTATTGCCTTGAAGTTCTTCAAAGCTGGCACCAAAAAGTCTGCTAGCATGTTGCAATAATTGTTCGCTCTAACCGTCATCGCATGCCCTCTTTCGTCCTCAAAAAAGTATGGTCCAATAATACCGGTTGACGTTATCCCAGCCCACACGACAAGCTTAGGGTTGTAAAGTGGACGTTCATGCAAGCATTGGGGATTAGTCTCGGACCAGAACCGACAATTTTGCTTGTTCACATGGCCATTAAGGTGAAAATTGGCCTCATCACTAAAAATCACGTTGTTGAACTTGTTGAACCGCTCTAGCATCAAATTGACAAAGTTAAGTCGGTTATTGGCATCATCGGGTTTTAATTCTTGGACTATCTGAATCTTATAAGCCTTCAAATGCAAATCACGTTTCAAAATTCGTCGCAAAGTTGTTCTTTTGACATCCAAAGACTGACTTCTCTTACGTGTTGACTGTTGCGGATTTCGCTGAACTGAAACACGAACACGCTCCACAATGTCGGCTGATCTTGCAGACCCCGAACCGTAATTGGTACTGTTGAGCCGGTTGTTTCGAACATTCTGATCCATTTTCGTGTCACATTGGCGCTAGGGACTTCACTTAAATCGTGTACGGCTCCATGGCGACTAAATTTCCAGGAAGCGGCGCAGCGAACAACATATCCCCCAGCCACCCCGCGTCGCGCGTTGCCGAGAAATTGAAGAATTAAATCGCCAACACTCATATGGCCCACCCTGTATTATGAATATTTTGATCAGCGACTTGAACAAAAGGTAATTTTTTACCGGTTTTGATATTGTAAATTTATTTTAAGTACATCAGAAGTTGTCACGAATTCAAACTCGAAATAATTATTTTTTCTTGAGCCTCTAGTTTACTACAGTTTATTGCAAGAAATTTGTCGAGCAAAGCTAGTAAAGCTACATTTCCTGAAAAAATCACAGCAAAAAAGTGGCCAAAGAAATAACAACAAGGAGTGAAATGCATTTAAAATTAATACAAAAATTAATAATTATAATTGAGCGTTTGTGCAACCGCAGGCACCATTAGAGGCGCAGTTTATTGACAACTAATACGTAGATATGCGGTTTCTCTGAGTCTAATAGAATTTAATGCAGCTGGATATGGATTGGTAAACTATTATATTTAATCTATTTTTAAACCCTTAATTTTCACTGTATATAAAAAATAAATTTTTTTTTGAGAAAATGTTATTCTCGAACTATACATATAGCCGTATTGCATAAATAGTGCTGAATAGTAGTCAAATAGTAAGTACTTGCTCCCTAGTCACCATCATCGAAGATTTTGGCTTGATTTTCTATAACACTTGCCTATGATGATGACAATAATAACATATTATAATCTTAAGAGTGTACCTTCACTGGATGCTTTATCCGTTTTATTCCGCTGATGCCCATTCACAAAATGTTGTGTTGAATATTTAAAAATGCTAAAAAATCAATTTAAAACAGTCAATAGCAATTAATTTCCCTTAAAGTATTATTCGAGAAGCATGTTGACAGAAACCAGAAACAGAAACTACACATCTGTATGGACCATTAGGTTACTGTTTCTTCTGCATTACGAGTGTAGATAAAAATACGGTCATTAATCATTTTGGCTAATTCGCCATACAAATTATCATTCAACTCAAAGTTAGCAAATTTAAGAAAATGACAGAAAAAAAAAATCCAACAGCAACTAGAGAAAACAAAAAAAAAAAACACAGAAAAAGTAAAACAATATGTAAATAATAGTTCTTTGTCAATTTTTTGAAATATGTTGGTCTTATAGTTCACCATTTCAAATGGCCGAAACTCCCCTGGGCTTCTTTATGAACTTATTAATGATTTCAATTGCTATTTTTAGCTGGCGACAGAGGAATGACAAAAGAAAAGACAGAAATAAAAAGCTTGAAGCATTTCATTTGTCATCCAATGAAATTACGATAAATCGTTTTAAAAACTGTAAAATATTATAGTTGTAAGTTCTGTATAGTGTAGTGTAGAATGGCAAAAGGAACCCTTACAAAAGTTATTAACGAATACCCGAAAACGTATCTGTGAATTAATTGACAGAACTTTGTCTCTGTTAGCAGCAGCATTGCGAAGAAATATTATCATTTTTTTTCACTTTCCAAATTGTATCAAAGAACTGGTTTAGGTCGGGCTTCTTAACGATTTCAAATTAATTAATTGCTATTTTTAGCTACTAAACTCGACTGTTTATGACAAATTAGGCAGAGTTCATGCAACAGCATTGACAGGTCGCGACATAAAATTCCTGGTTAACATTGAACGCCCTAAAAGTATACTGCATTTGGTATAATTTATGACACGGATATGAACATGACAGGCTCATGGCAAATGTAATACAGTTTATATTGAGGCATTAATGAGACATTAAGTACCTTAAAAAATGTATATGGCATGTAAAAGTAAGCCACTTTATGTATTAGTTCACGGCATGTGACTCCTAAAAGTGGGCAATAAAATGCCTAATTAATAATTTTTCAAGGGCGGCTTTTACATCTACTCAATTTAATTAATCTCAAGTAATGTTAAATGCCGTGAAATTTATAGGCAACATGTTGGTAATGCATGTTTGTGTTTAATTCCGGAAGTTAATTTGACAATTGACAATATTTGTACAGCTGGCAGCTGAATCGTTAGCAGTTTAGATGTTTATTTTATCATGTAAAGACTTGAACTGCGACAGCTGCCAAATTTAATGCTCATCGGAAAATATTTCCATTTCCATGGTACGGTTCATATACTCGGAGCATAATGAAAATGAAACAACAATTGATAAAATATGATGCACATTTAATTTTTTGGCGTCGAACCCAGTAGTCAATGTCACAAACGAAATGTGTCTGAAAGCGTGAAATTATCGTTTCGCCACTCATCATCGGAATTTGGCCATTTTGTAAAAAGTTGTGTGCAACATACAATGGAATTGTTCTGAAATGGGAATCAGCAGAATATATAACATTTAATATATTTTGAATTTGTTAAATTTTTTAATAGTTTGAATATTCTGAATATTGGAATAACTTAAATATTTTGCAATTTTAGATATTTTGCATATTATATATAAATTAATCTAATTATATTATATACCTATATAATCAAATTGTCCGAAATATTCGAAATATTCAACAAATTCAAAATTCTCAAAATAATTGTATAATATATTTATAAATATATTTACATAAATGTATTTAACAAATTCAAAATTCTCAAAATGTTTGTATTATATATTTATATAAATATATTTAACAAATTCAAAAAATTCCAAATTCTCAAAATATTTATATAACATATTTATAGATATATTTATATATGTAAATATTTTAAGAATTTTTTTTATATAAATATATATATGTATATTTATAAATATATAAACATTTTGAGAATTTTGAACATTTGGAATATTTCGAATAATTTTAATATGTTGAATATTTTAAGTGTTTCAAATATTTTAAATATTTTGCGTATTTGAATATTTTGACTATTTTAGATTTTCAACATTATGAATGTTTTAAATATTATGTATATTTATAATATTTTATATAGTTTACGTATTATGAATATTTTCAATATTTCGAATGTTTTGAAATTTTTAATATTTCAAAAATTTTAATTATTTCGAATATGTTCGGAAAATTTGGAATACGAGTATGTTAAGTATTATGAATATTTTGATCAGCGACCTGAACAAAAGATTATTTTTTTGACCGGTTTTATATTGTAAATTTATTTTTAGTACATCAGAGGTTTTTGCGGACTCAAATTCGAAATAATTATTCCTTTATACATACATTTGTTTCTCACCCGGAACATAACTAGAAGTATGTACATTTATTTCTTTTTCCTGTCGAAACATAATCTGTTTTCTAGTATGTGCCCTTTCTACTACATATAAATGTACAACTTTTATTAGCTTTATACAAAAAAAAAAAAAGAAAAAAATAAGAAAAACATTCCTGTACTCCAAAACTTATTAAAGTTGTAACGAATATTAAAAGAGATAAGAAAAATTTGGTTCTCTAGTTTACTACAGTTTATACCAAGAAATTTGTCGGGAAAAGCTTGTAAAGCTAAGAAAGAAGAAGAAATCACAGCAAAAAAGTGGTAAAAGAAATTACAACAAAGAGTGAAATACATTTAGAATTAAAGGGAATAATTGAGCTTTTGAGCAACCGCAGCAAATTTTCTGTTTTTGTTTTTGTTTTCAAGTACGTCTTATAACTTTTTCCATTAGAGGCAATTTTTGTACAGTTTCTCTCTAATTCCACTTTTATCAATAAAAATAAATCGCCTGAACAAAATTATAATGAATCCTATATTTTGATTCGAGGGCTAGCCGAATGGAAGGTATTCTTTGCATCTTCCCGCAGTTCTGTCTCACCTTTTAAATCAGAACTGAAGTCGTTTTCCGATAAAGAAAAAGGTATGTTCTCAAGTTTCAAAGTGTAAAAGCGTTTCATAATTTAATTTTCTTTGAATTTATCTCATACTCAAACTAACAGATATTAATCGTTTTCTTCAGTTGAAATTTTCCAAATGAAAAAATTAACCATAAAGTAAATCTGGATTAAAATAGTTTGCAATTAACTTTTCCATTCATGAATCAAAGTCAAGTTATAGTCGGTCTGGTTTTGGATTTATATGAATTTATACCTATACATATATAAATACATTCAGAAATTACAGATAATTTGCGCACGATAATTGCTATGTTTATACCCTGTTACTAAGTGATTTTTATTATACTTCTTGAAACCCATTTTTACGGCGTTTAACGCTGTTGTGGTTCAAGGCTTGGATGCTAAATGTTATTTGGTAATACCAAATTTACAAAAAAAGATGTACAAATTTTGACTGCTTGAGCCAACTGGAACTACCGGTGAATGACAGCAATAAAGTTTTGTATAGGATGGATGATGGCATATGCCGTGATAGAGAAGTATATTAAATCCATACTTCTCCTCCCGAAGAAATTGCACGAGAATATGTTTACGATGATCCATACGCTAAGAGAAATTTGCATCAGACTTTTAAAAATTCTCACTTTTATAGAAACTTGTCATAACGTGCTTAGATGACAACATATTTAAGGATATAACGAATAATAACAAAAAATGTGTTCACATTGATGCCTACCAATATTTAGAGATATTATATTGTTATTATATTGTTATATTATGCTGTATTGTTATATTATATTGTTATGTTGTTATTATACTGTTTTGAAAGATTGCTATAACTTATAAAGTATATAGAATTTTTGAATGGGTCTTGCATCATCATTTGTATTAACTCAAAATGCCAGGTCCGCTTACCAAAAATGGCTCACTGGACGCTTTGTATCACAACCACAATCTTCATACCCATTTAAAGTTTGAAAATAGGTTAAGGTCGTTTGGTCACCAAGGCTTCTAATCATTCGCTGTACCAGATAAGATTATTTTACATTATTTTTAAATGCACCAGCTATCCTGAGGGAAACTTCGGAGGGAATCAACAACTAAATGGTTCGATTGATCTTTCATCCCTATACTCAATTCTGACAATCGATTTGAACGTCAGAAGTGTGTATAAAAACAATAAAGTTTTTTAATTTCTTCTGGTGAAGAAAAAAAAAAGATTTCGCCAATTTATTAAATGCTTGAAACAGATCACAAACAAATTGAATATACTAATATATTCTTCAAGGTGATAGTGAATGGTTCCAGTTGCAGTAAAATAACCACACTCAGCGGCTAATGCATCACAAAGTTGCTTAAACAGATTCATTGAGGTTTTGTTTTAAAAATATTTATCCCATCACACCCTCATTTTAAGAATTATTGTAAATAGTTTCAACAGCCATTGCGTCATGTTAATTCCCTTATTGCAAATCGACGAATTGTTTTAGACTATCATGTATAAATTCTATTCTAAAGATTTCTAAAAAATATGCGCATTCAACACAGCAAATATTACTGAGAATTTACATCGTGAATGCTTCTATATGTACAGTTTTAAAATTCCATCATTTCTAACATAACAAGCCTTTCGAATTACCAGGTATTTAATTTAAAAATATTTGCATGTCGCAAATATTTATTAACTTGTAAACGCAATGAATAATAGCACAGACAGCCGCCTATAAGTATGCCAAGAATTTAATATAGACAAAAGCTATAAACGAGTTATTAAAGTATTGTTTATGGAATTTTAAATGTGTTCATGGATAACATGTTACCGTTACATATAGAAGTTGATGAACATACACCGAAAAGTATGCAATATAATGAAAATAAAGAGCTCGTTACAGAGCTGTTTTATTTCTCATTAATTTTTTGACAAATGAAGCATTCTGTCTGCGTGTTCTTTTGTCTTGGTTTCTTTACATTTTTCTTGTTGATTTTATTTCAATTGATAACGTTTGGCTACAGAATTCAACAAAAACATAACTATTCGGTGAGGTAAGGAGGAATCAAACCTCTCAAATCCTCTTACAATATAAATTTGACTGTGCAGATGATGTCATTACGGAGAAATGTATGCAAATGGACTTGAATTTTTTCTTCATATTTCAATAGAAAGTAGGCTTTCTCTCCTAAATAGTTTTCCTTTTTGATTATGTTAACCATAGTAATTTTAATAGTTACCAGAATAGTTCCTACAGTTATAAAACGTAACGCAAAATCACATACCTGTAAAGAGAAAGAGAAAAGTATTACGCAATTAATATATATTTAATGTTGAATGATCTGTAAAAGATATATATATTAGTTAGCTTCTAATTAACAAACAAGAGCAATGTTAAAAACATTCCAAATAATCAATATTTTTTGAAAACCATGTTCTTAATAAAGATTACCACAAATGTAAGTTAAATGTATGGCATGCCATTGAGAGCACCAAAAAATATAACATACATTAGGGAGTACAAAAAATTTGTTACTCATTTTGTAGAAAATTATAATTTATGATATACGTTGATATTGGAAATATTTTGTCCGATATTCTAATGTACATATATAAATGTAATTTATGTGTAATTATGAACATAATCTCATTCAATATTTTACGCTTCTGCACATGCTTCATTGTTGTATTCATAAATATTGTGTAATATAATGCTTTTCCAACGAATCTACTGCATGCAAAACCACTAATATGAGAAAATTGTTGCATAACTTTTGCGGTTTTCATCCAATTAAACTATGTTGCATATTAGAAGCCATTATCATCGAAGGTCAATTAAATCACAGGGAAATACTTTAAATTTATGGCTTTGGTGAATGTCAAAACCGCATGGAAATTTATCATTGATTATAAATTACGATATAATTAAAGTAATTGAAGAAGTTTGAATTTTAAACAGTTACTACAAACTTATGGAAATGAGCTACTTGTAGGTTTATGTAGTATTAAGTGTGGAAGAAAATTTTTGGTTTACACCCTGAGTTTAGCGATTATCCGGCTTCTTGACTTTCCCTAAAGACAACATTCCGACCTCTTTTATTCTTATGAAGTAGTGAATTTCGAGGAATGCATCAGTTGTTTGACTGTATGTTGAACAAAATTGTATGATAAAACAATGAATCCAATTCGGACTTTTCAAGGCCTTATTTTCAAACTGCCCTGCAGCTTCATTTGTTATAACAATTAACCTTTTTGAAAAAAGCCCAAAAAGCCAAATTCTTGTACCAAAACTTTCATGAAGTGAGAGCGAGCAAATACAGACTGCACCGACAATACAGGCTACACAAAGCAACAGTGGATTAAGGCCTCGATTGTGCCTAATTTTGGCCTCATAAAATACCTCTTGGTTTTGCATTTGCTCATCATAATTTTTTTTTTATTTTTGCAGACCTCTAAAGATTTCATCTTAGAATTGAGCTCAACTTTTTTCTGAGGAACGTAAATGACATTTTTCGAAAGTCGTCCACAACGCCAATATTCTGGTATAGGTATAGTTGATGGAAAATACTTTGCTTTGGCGCAGTTGGCAAAAAATGTGGAAAGTTATATGAATGTGGAAAGTTATATCGAAAATATTCGAAAGCCTTTCCTAATAACAACGTCCTGCTATAGAGTTTTTTATTGACGCCGTGAACTCATCGGTTAAACACAGTGGGCGAAAATTTTAAAATCAAAATATAAAAAATTATAAAATCAAAATATTTGGGGTTTTGCAATTCTGCCGAAAAATATGGAAAAAGTTAAATGTAATGGTTTTTGTCTTCGCTATTTAAATTCCAAATTTATCTTCACAATAGTTAAGCCAAAGAAAAAAAATGGAATGCAGTGGTTATTTGAATTATTTGGCCACAGTTTTTTCGATGGCCACATTTTTTTCTTAGTTTGTACTAGACTTCTAAATAAAGTTATTTTTTCCCGAATATTTGTTTCAACATTTTGATGGTTTTGTGACAATCTTGAATATTTTTGAATACTCCATATAATGTGTAATTCATTTAGTGCTTTCAAAACCACAGGTCTGGCAAGGCTATCAGCTGTTAAATACCAGTCATCTGAAGTGTTATTTATTTAGTGAAAGGTTTGCTATTTGCGAATATGGATCGTTTAACAGCCGAAGAACGTGTGAAAATAGTTAAAACTTAGTACAAAGTGGTGATTCAAATGTGGGATTTTAATCGAAACAAAATTTTCTTCAGCGATGAAATTCATTTTTCATTCGGTGGTTCCGTCAACAAGCACAATTGTCGTAAATGGGGATCGGAGACTCCAGAGGTGATTGGGAAAATGCCATTCCATTCGGAAAAAGTGACTGTTTGGTGCACATTATGGTGTGAAGATATTATTGGGCCGTATTTTTTCGAAAACTACCTCAAAAGGAACCGATCTACCAATTCAGAGGTGGTCATTTAACTGACATTGTATTTCGGACATAATGGCAAGGTCCAAGCATTATAATGAAATAAAAGTTTCATCGAAATCATAGCTTTATGTACCAACATTGGTCAAGTTGTCGCTGAGATATCGTCCAAATACTGCCTCAAAAGGATCTACTCTGCAACCAATCCAAAGGCGGTCATTTAAATGACATCATATATATATATATGGCAAGGTTCAAGCATTATAATAAAATACAAGTTTCCTCGAAATCGTAGCTTTATGTGTGTTTTATTTAACTTTACTTTTAAAAACGAAAAATGGATAACCCTATATTAATTACTTGAAATATTCCAAAGGAAATTTTAAAAAATTTTCGAAAGGTTATTACACAAATTTCTACAAGTTTCTCAAATCCAACAAAAATACTTTATCGTCTTTAACTTCCTCTAGTCTTCGGAATATCTCTTGAATATGTCGCAGATAATATACGCAATTGTTTAGAATATTTTCGATTCATCTGGTATCGAATTAAATTTCTTTACCAAATTCACAAGCTTTAAAGTAATCTCCGACATTTGAATAAAATGCTGCATACTTAAAGGAGAAAATAAAATGTAAATGTGAATTCATATTATGTACTGCCTATTTTCCGGGGCTAATTAAATCTATATAAATATAAATTACTTATATGCATTCACCACATAACATTTACACTAATTTAGACTAAAAAAAGTTTTCTGTCAATTACATTTAAAGCTTTGCTTGCATGAAATGGCATTATTGTATCATATTTTCATGCCGACCAGTTTTAAATAATTTAGTATATCATTAGGATTATATGGCATTATTGCAAATATTTTGCCAACTTTCAATGTGACTCTGCACTCACTGCACAGCGTCAAAGTCAATCGAATTTCTTGAAAATTCCAAAAATGGTCGGCTTTAAATAGACAAAAAAGCGAAAGGTGTTATCATCGACTACCGGTGACTTAGTACGAGTATTAAATGACTCGAAATCTCCAGCAACTAGTATGTGTAATTTTCCAATTATAATTTATCCAATTATGCCATAGAAAGACACAACAATGCGTTGTAATACGAAACCCCCAAAGCTCATTTCATTTTAATCATTTTTTGTAAAGTGAATTGAAGAAATGAAGAAACAGTAAAAAACACGCAAACGAAAAACAAAACGTTCGTGGTGAAACTAGAAAAAGCACTTGTTGCACTTGTCATCAAATTTGTTAAATAAATATAATTTTTAAATAAATATGATATGAAAACATTGGTATTATTATTACGCATTTTTCTAAATGAAAAAAAAATCACATCACAAGAAAAATGTATGAATCTTCAAGCAAACCACTTGATGTCAAAGACAATGACAATGGAAATGGCTAAAGAAAAACACGATTTAAATGGAGGGAAAAGCGCCTCGATCTATGTATTTAATAAATGCCAAGCATTGTTGTGTCAAGACCAGAGAGTCAAGACTCTGTGCGGACAATGGTGAAGACGACGACGACGACGACATAAGTGCAAATAGAAAATGCATTTAAAATTATGCCTTACAAAAAGAAAACTAAATAAATAAAGCCACAAATTGCTAAGTAGAAAACTTTAAATAGAAGATATATTAACATAACATTACACACCTGAATGCACATTAAAACGGTCGGACAAAGGTAACCTGTGTGTACGATGTAAACAATAATTTCATCTTACAAATTTATAATTAAATAAGTAAATAAGCTTAATAACATCGCTCATGACGCCTCCCCGTATAAAAAGCGTAGCAATAAAAAAACGTACAATTGTAATGAAAACGAAACCTGGAGCCAGTTATTATGGGGTGCATTCAGATGGAAATGGGGAAAAAACTCTGTAATGAAATTGAAAACAATTTGCTCACTATTTCGAAAGTGCGAAATAACAACTTTAACAAAGCGATTGATTAGAAAGAAGATCAAGAACAATACACCCCGATAAGTAAGGTGATATTTTTGCCGCTTGACAGCTAAGTGATAGAGAAAATATATGCGTCGTAACTCAAAGTGATGCACTACTAATGCAGACAGAGCTTCCCAATCAGTGAAGCAAAAGGTAGAAAAAGCCAATGCAGGCACATTTAGTTTTTAAGAAGCGAATCCAATACGCCCTTCACCTCTAACCGTTGATTATTTCGAAGACTAGTTACGCTAGTTTCCGCACGGCATTGATGTTTGTCATGTGATTTATCATGAAATTGACGTAGGACTGGGTAATTATTCCATAACTTTAGTACTGCATAAGCATTTAGTCGTCAGGAAGTGAAGATTTCTTCCCGATGGATACCGTAGAATTTGACAACTATTCAAATTGTTGCCCCAGGATCGGCTAATACAACTTCGAAAAAAAAAATAATGCTGTCTTCTCGGAGAAATAGGACACGACGCCGTCATATGATTAAAGCAATGTGGTTCTGCCAACTAAGAATGACGCACCAACATTAGCTTGTAATCATTATAACGATTAGACTAGTTCCCATAAGTTGTCTCAAGCTACTAACTTCTTGAGAACTCTAAATATCTAAATCATGGGTCATTTTCTGTAAATGTCAGGGTTTGTTACCAAATGACCTTTTTTTATAATCGCATGTACTTCATACGTTTTCTGACCGCAGGAGAAGCGATTGCGGTGTTTGAAATGCAATTACGTCATTGGGGAAAAAATACTTTCAAGATCGATTCAAACGCAAGCCAAGAGTATGCGAAGATCATTTTAAAAAAGAAGAAATCCATTTTCAATTATACTCGTATACAGGGTTGCCCATATTCGACGGACCCATCTGGCAA
>JAHXMU010000148.1:0-22744 GCA_019455685.1 Philornis downsi | reverse complement strand
TTTCATTTCATTTCATTTCATTTCATTTCATTTCATTTCATTTCATTTCATTTCATTCCATTTCATTTCATTTCATTCCATTTCATTTCATTTCATTTCATTTCATTTTATTTCATTTCATTTCATTTCATTTCATTTCATTTATTTAGGGTTATGGACATATAAATCCTTACAGACTAAGAAGAAAGTTATACAAATATGTAAATTATTTTATTTTATAGATCTAAAAAGAAACAGTTTAGAGTTAGTTCTAGGTATACAAAATTCTAGGTGTTGAATTGGATATTCCTTTCTTGCAATCCCATTTAGGATATTGAATGCAATAAATCCGCGATTCAAAGCACTATGCTGGGCATAATTTGTGGAAGTATTATTATTACCTACTTCTACTTTAAAGGCGATGTAATAAATCTTAATGAATAGTAAATAATTTGTGTTGTATTAAGTAATCCACAGTACTTTTATTGACAGAAAGTAGAACAACTGAAAGGATGTTGGGGATATTGTGGATATTGAAAGGATATTGGGGAAGGTTGTATGAGAAGTAGTACCTAATGCCACGCTTAGTGTTACGCAAACTGCAAACAAAGTCAGCGATATAACAAATGCCATAATCTTTAAACTTAACGTCTTTCATACTGAAAAAAATTAAGTTTCGCATCATTGTTATCATACCACCCACCATCAGTGTCCTATGCTAATAATCGCATACGACCACAACGTCTCTCTTTCTTTTAATCAAGCCACAAACTATCAGATAATAAAAAAAATACATAAGTATTTTTACAACTTTTATAATGTATGAAATAAATTTTATGTTTTAGTTTAAAGCCAATTATATTTAGCAGTGGTTAATTTGCCAAAGAAGATGAAATTCATTTAAACTTGGTCATTACACTACATTATAAATTTTATGTGTGGCAGCGGCAGTCGGTATTCGCACACCGGCAACATCGTCCTCATCATCATCATCATCGTCATTGTTAGTTTTAATCGTTATAAAGATCTTAACAAGATAAATTTGCTAACAAATCTCAAAACAATCTTTCGTTTTCTGCAGTTTTGTTTTGTATTTTTTTTCCACTTAGTTTGTCTTCTTTCATTGCTACATTCAACTTCAACTCAATTGTCATAACAACAATTATTACAATCCACACAACATGAATGGATTAGAGGAATAGTTTAGCTCAGAGAAAAGATGTTGAAAATAAATGGAAAATGTTGCAAAAATTGGAAGGAAATGGGTTGGACGAAGATTTAGAAAAAATAGAACCCCTTAATGCATACGATATATTTTCCCGCATAGGCGCTTTAAGCTTTCCATGAGGACGAAAATGTGGAAAGTGTTTTGGACCGGTTGTTGAATCTATTTGAATATTTCGTAAAAAAGTGGAATTTGAATTTATATTTTTTTAGATAGAGAAAAAGCCTCGTACAGCGCATTCCGAAAAAATACATAATTAATTATGCATTGGATCTTGGAGAAATCTGATTTCAATCTTTTCCCTTGGAAATAATTGCCGGGCGTATTCATATTATTTCAAAAAGTATCAGGAGTAATCGATTTAGTCGAAAGGTTGAAAATTTCTATCCCAAGCTAATACAACTAACCTTAAACATGATGACATAGTGATGAGTGGAATATGTTGACCAGTGTGTTTGAAACACGTGAATAAGTGAATCGATGTCAGTGTCGCGAGCCGACTTTTATAGTGGATGAGAATTTTGAACAACTAAAATCAAATTACGATCCCCAGCATGCATATATTTTGGACCGATTGTTGAATCGACTATTGAAATACTTTCGTAAAAAAGTGCAACAGGAATGAATTCAGAAAAAAAAAATTTCCAGATAGAGAAAAAGCCCCGTATTATGCATTCTAGAAGAGATAATTCAGTTTGAAATAATTGTCAGCCGTATGACTATTCTCTCAAAAAAGTATCAGGAGTCATCGATTTAATCGAAGGTGTGAAAATTTCTATCCCAAGCTAATACAACTATGATGATTTATTTGAGTGGGATATGTCAACCAGTGTGTTTAAAACACGCGACTAAGTTAAGCGACGTCAGTGGCACGAGCTGGCTTTTTTATAATGGAAGAGCATTTTAAACAAGGAATTTATCTCAAATTCGGATTCTCAGCATGCATAAATTTTCCTGCATGGGCGCTTAAAGCTTTCCATAAGGACGAAAATGCGGTAAATGTTTTGGATCGGTTGTTGAATCGACAAATACTTTCGTAAAAAAATGGAATGATGGAATGAATTTAGAAAAAAATATTTTTCATAGAGAGAAAAAGACTCGTATTATGCATTCCAGAAGGTGAGATAATTCTGTATGCAATGGATCTTGTAGTAGTCTGATTTCAATCTTTGCCCTTTTAAATAATTGTCAGGCGTATGACATATTCTCTCAAAAAAATATCAGGAGTCATCGATTTAATCGAAGGTGTGAAAATTTATAGCCCAAGCTAATACAACTATCCTTAACTATGTTGCCAAGTGAAGAAAGTAATTACTTTCCCTTAATAAGGGAAAGTGATGTCAAAATCAAGAGGATTTGATTCTGTAAATCGATGCCGGGAAATATACATTTGAGAGAGAAATAAAAGAGTTGAGAGGTGAGAGAAATAAAAGAGTTTCGGTTCGATTTTAAAAATACATATTTTTATTGAATGTTCTCAGTGGTGACTTTACTGACAATGTTGTCGTGAAGATGATTCAGGGAAAAAAAAGGGGCGAGGTCAAGTTGTTAGCAACCACAAAGACAGTTTAAGTACGAAATTACTAAAGGGTGTCCCAACAGGATCGCAAGATTTAAATTTGGCGCCATTCGAAGTGTTATTGTTTGACATTTGAACAATTGTTATTGTTTGCTAGTAGAAGGTACGAGGTTAGTAAAAATGGCGCGCTACACGAGTGAACAACGCATTCTCATTGTGAAATTGTTTTACCAAAATGGTGAATGTTTTGCGGCTACAGTTCGCAAATTGCGATCAATTTGGGGTCACAATAATGCTCCTAAAGAGTCAACTGTAAAGAGATTAATAGATAAATTTGCCAAAACTGGGTCTGTTAGTGATGTAAAGACAACAACGCGCCTTCGACCAGGTCGATCGACCGAAAATGTCACAGCTGTACGTGATGATGTCGCCCAAACTCCATTCACCTCAATTCGGCACCGAGCTCAGCAAATTGGTGTCTCCAAATCTACTATGCAGCGAATTTTGATGAAAGATTTGCATCTTCATGCATACAAAGTTCAATTGACTCAGGAACTGAAGCCAGCTGACCATGGACAGCGAAGGGAGTTCGTTAATTAGGTATTGGAGAGACAACATAAAAATGCTGATTTCCCATTTCCATCTTGATGGCTTCGTCAATAGGCAGAATTGTCGCATTTGGGGTGAGGAAAATCCTCGAGTGATTCACGAGACGCCTCAACGTGTCACTGTGTGGTGTGGATTTTGGGCTGGAGGAATCATTGGACCTTTTTTTTATGAAAATGAGACACGTCAAGCGCAAACAGTCAATGGTGTTCGGTATCGTGAAATGATAACTAGTTTTTTCGTGCCTAGAATTGAAGAAATGAATGTGGAGGGCATATGGGTTCAACAAGACGGCATCACATGTCATACAGTCATTTAAATCTTGCGTTCTTGTTGGGACACCCTTTATTTATATATATATGAATTAATTCAATAAATAACGACAACTGCGTTAAATACCGTGTTTGAGTGGAATATGTCAAGCAATGTCGGTAGCGAGAGCTGACTTTTATAATGGATAAAAATTTTGAACAACGAATTTATCTTAAATTTGGTGTCGGTGGTGCGAGTAGACCTTTATAATGGATGATAATTCTGAGTGGCGAATTTATCTTAAATTTGGTGTTGCCTTTGAAATTTCTCGTACTGAAAATGCTGCAAATGGTCTATGGTGATTCAGTGTAATCAAAAACCTTTGCATACGAATGATACAAACAAAGTGTTCAAGCAGGCTCGAGAAGTTGTCAAAGACTTGCCTCATTCTGGACGCTCATCGACAAATTAAACTGAAAATAAAATCGAAAAAGTGAAGCGAAAATATACTCGAATATCATGACTCCAGCTTGAGGAGAACAGTACACGAATTTAAGATATCCCGTCTATCAGCTCATTCGATTTCGATTGATAATTTAGACTTAATTCAAAAGACCTGAATTTAGTTCAAAAGCGCTGTAGTAAAGATTTACGTTGGATCAATGCAATTCCAATTTCACGTTTATAAAGGTGATGAGATGATAATATGGCTTCTTCTCTAAAATAGCGGCTCCAGGGTAATCGTTTTGAGTCGATTGAATACATGAAACAAAAATCAAAGCGAAGTAATAAGGCGGAAAGAAAGCGACTATGAGAAATATTATGCGACTATGAAGACTATAAAGGTGATGAGATGATAATATGACTTCTTCACTGAAATGTCGGCTCCTGGGTAATCATTTTAAATTGACAGAATCCATGAAACAAAAATCGGAGCGAATCAATAAGGCAGAAAGAAAACGACTATGAGAAATGTTCTGAAGATTAGGAAAAAAGTGTGTTGTAGCCTACTTTGAAAGCGACAAAATAAAATTATTAAAGAAATAAACGCAATATTTGTGTTTTATTTAACAATTCTCAGTGCTTTACTGAAAAGTACGAGTATGTAAAAGGAGACTTTTCGCAAGTTGAAAATACTTATTTGCATTACTAAAATTCTCGTTTAACATATGTTTGCTCTACTATTCGAGCAATTTTCCCTGAGTCTACATCATTGAGAGTGCAGCAGCAGCATCAGCAGTAAACAACAGCAACATATCTGAATGTATGTAAAGTTTTTGGATGAACGGTTGACTGGATTATTGTACATGTTCAAACTATGTACAACAATCGCATTTAGACGACGACTATACAAAATATATTCGTAGATTTCGCCGTGTAGATATGTATATTCATACTTCAAATCGGTATGTATGTCCCGATGTCGATGTACGTGGATAAACTACAATATTTTCTGTGAATAATCCAAACTGCAGCAACAGCAACAGATCACCATCATCATCATCATCATCATCATTGCCATCATACTCGTTCGTCGTCAAAGTTTAATGTTATTTTTGGCCTTTTTGACTCGCGATTTGCCACCGTGTACATATAAATGTTGTATGCAACATAAAACATATGTATGTAGCCAACATACGAGTATGAATATAGCTGGCGGTGACGGTGAATAGATGGAAAAATGCTCATCGTACACGATAATAAAAGTTTAAAGTACAACAAATGACTCGCATGTGGTGGCTGATTCTGTGTATTTGACTCATTTAGGCAAGGAATGGATGGCCAGCAAAAAACAAAAATACAAAAAAAAAAAAAAATACGGTTTGAAATATTTCGATTTAGCCAAAAAAAATTACGTCTGTTTCCTTGGTTTTGGCAGAGCCATGAGCAAAATACTACGTAAAACATCTGTTTTTTGTTGTTGTCTTTAGCCACTTGGCACGAATTTGTCTTTTGCTTTTTGACCGATTCTCAGTTTACCTGCAAATGCTGCTGTGCACATTAAAATTAACCAAATTAACTTGACTTAGTTGGACGTTTTTGTATGGTTTTTTTTTGTATGGAAATGAATCAGTAAACGGAATCACGCACACACCGCAGTTTATGACTTTATCGTTTAAATATTTATATTAACGGAAATCATGGAATGCAATTTAGAAGAGCACACTGCTTGGAAAACATCGCAAAAGTAATACAAATTCTGGCCGTAAAAATCCTGAATTTTTAAAATAATACTGCAATAGCGAATAACAATACTTTAAGTTCATATAAGTTCATATTTTTCGACCATAAGCTTTTATTTAATGAATTTAAATAAGTTTATATATTATCGATTTCATTGTTTCAGAACCGTCGGTCTGGCAATGCCATCAGCTGATAAATACCTGTCATCTGAAGTGCTATCTATTTAGGGAAAGGTTAGCCATTTACGAATATGGATCATTATTAATTAGCAACCGAAGAACGCTTAAAAATTGTTGAAACTTACGACAAAAGTAGTGATTCAGATGTGCGTACTTTCCGTTCATGACGGCGTGATTATGATCGTCATAATCGCCCTATTGTGCAGGGAATTGCCAAGATTACAAAGAAATTTGAAGATACTGGAAACGTTACAGATGAAGATGCAAATCCCTATAAGCCGAAACTGAAATATGAAAACACTCCAGATCCATTTGTAATTTTGTTTTGCCAGAGAGTAACAAAACAACTGATATGAAGAATCCTCTTTTGTAACCAAAAATAACGCTTCTGTTAGTGAAAGTGCGACGGATAATCCGAATTTCAATACAGAGCGCTATGGCCGTATGGTAACCGACTTCTTTTTGACATGCAATTGAAAATTATGAACCGAAGCCACACAACATGGCCGATTTTGGGTTTATTGCAGAAATTTCCAGAACGCATAATTTCACGTTTTGGCGACGACAATTGACAACCAAGATCATGCAATTTGACGTCGTTAGACTTTTTTGTAGGGTTACGTCAAAGACCGTGTTTACGGCGTTAATCTCCGAAAGTTGGAGCATTTGAAAATCAACATTCGTCAAATTATTGCCGAGATATCGCCCAAAATGTGCGAAAAAGCAGTAGAAAACCATCTCAAAAGGATCCACTACTGCACCCAATATAGAGGCTATCATTTAAATGACATTGTACTTTGCACACAATGGCGAGGTCCAAGCATTATAATGGAATAAAAGTTTCAGCGAAATCATAGCTTTATGTGTATTTTATTTAACTTTACTTTTGAAACTGAAAAGTGGATATTCCTGCATTTTCAGACTTATGAGGTTTGAGTCCAGTAGTTTCAAACTTCTGTAGCTAGAGCCATCCAATTTTGATCTGATAGAACAGCTCTCGTATGCAATTTTCGTGGAACCAGGGTCTATGTTAAAGCAAACTTCGATATTCAAGTACGGCCATGTAATACATAATATGGCGACATTAGAAAGATTAGAGTTTGAACCCAAAAACAGCAGGAGTTCTTAATACTGAATCGATTGCTATAAGATATGAAGAACAAGTTGGGTTTTGAAAAGATTGATCCCAGTATCTTTTCAAAAGAATGATTCCCCTATGTTTTCAAAACCCTATCAACAAGGAGAAGCTTGTGTCTAATTATCCAATATCCAAAATGTTAACGAAGTTCTTAGAAAGGGATCTTGGATATTTGAGTCCGAAGTTAATAACGGATTTTAACACAAACTGAGCCGCCACACATGAATAATTCAAAAAAGTTAAACGACTTTGCAACGGTATATGCTTTAATGAAAATTTATAGTAATTAATAATTTGTATATAATAATTTGTATGTTATGTCGGAATATCCACAAATCCAAAACACAAAGAAGTGGGAGGCTTTTTATAAATAATTGACATAAAATAGGTTCATATGCCATCAAATGTTTCGAATGTTAAGCTATGAGCCATTATAAATCAGTTGCTAAGTCATGGCTTATTTTAAAATGTATTTATCCAAAGCACCAGAATGATTCATTTGAGGTCGAGGATGTGCAGGGGATTTCGGGTACCAATTATCAATAAATTTCGTATATAATTTTCCCATTCCAATAATAATATTTTCGCAACCATGGAGCTAATTTAAATTAGCATTTTGTTTCATTGGAAAAGTCATGATTGGCTTCAAATTATATATTTGATTTCCAAGGCCCAGGATAAGCCGTTAGAGGTCGAGGGGTAAGGAAATTCAAGTATCAATTTCCAATGACAATAGTTTTGCCACCATCGAGCCAATTTGAATATGTTATTCAACAAGTCATGACAGGATAAACCATTTGATATCGAGGGGCAACCGAATTCGGGTATAAATTTTCAATATATTTCGAATATACATATATTGTCCCTACAATGCTAATACCATCGATTTCTTTTATCTCGGATATAATGAACCCTGTTTGCAACGAAATAAAATATTCGGTCCCTAAAAGCTCATTCGAACTTCGGCCTCCACTTTATTTCAAATTCCGCAAACAAATAATAAGCAAAAGCCAATACAATTCGCATTCATGTATGCACTTTTCTTTGTACTTATGATGATAAAATCATTAAAATAATAGTGAATACACAATTGAAAATCATTTTTAAATTTCAATTGGTGCCATTACAACTGTCTGCAACTGCCGCTGAGACTGAGGCTGTCGCTGTAGTTTGTTACTGTTTAAATTGCCATCGAAATTATTGTTAAATTTCATATCTTTCAAATTGTAATTGAATTGAATTGTATTGGAAATGTAATGAAATGGTATTTACGATATCGCTGACCGTCATTGTTTCTTAACAAAACGAAAAATAACCATCGCACAGCGTTTTTTATTTGCCCGCTGTAATTGCTATTTTTATAGATCTTTAAACTTGAGATATGCCAATTTTATGCGACGAACGTGTGACGTATTTCTGATGGCTTTGCTTGTTATTTCACGAAACTTTGCTTTGTGGGAATGTTTAAATAAATTACATAAAATGAAAAAACCGTTAGAAGCACTTAAGAGAAAATAAACAGCGCTTAATTGCACGTCTGAAAAATAAAACGACTTATTTGAATTTTGAAAGGGGCAGGGATGCCTGCTCAATTAATGTGAGCAAAACTTTTCTCTTTGATATCTAATTAATTAAGCTATCGCAAATTATGCTTCACTCGTATTGCAGGTCATAAAACTTGATACGAATCATGCGCGTATTAAAAGACGTCTCTATGGCGGGATTTACTAATAGAAATATAAGTAAATACAAATGACGCACAGTGTTCCACAACCAGTATTGAAAGGGGTGGTTCATGTGAACGAAGAAATGTACTGCGTATTAAGTTTATACGATAGAATGACATAATTTTGGTTGGCATAGAAATACTTAGCCGGCAAGAACCAACTCCCTTCATCATTTACCATTAGCAAAGAGGCGAAGTTACTTCCATAAGACTATGCAAAGCTGTAGGACCCGCATACTAGTTTGCTTCTAATAATTATTATTTTTGGTAGATACAATAAAGTCAACAAAGTTGGTGGTAGTCAACAGCTTAGTTCTCACAATATTTGTTTCTTTAGAACGTACATTATTATAAAAGAATGTTAAAATAATTCATGTTCTTCTCAATTTTGAAAAAGAGAAATAATTTATAACTTCCTAGACACAAATTCAAGGAAAGTCTTGAATGTATAAAATTTCTTTGGGTGGATCTAAAACTGGTCGTACATTCACAACCAATTAGCGAGATTCAGAAAGTTTTGTTAAAGCTACAATTATAACAATGTATAAAACATAGTTTCAGCTCCCATTACATTAAAAGAAAATAAAGTCATTGAAAAGTTTTTGGCAATATGGATGCCGCATTTGCTCACAGCAGTTTTAGTTATAGTATTAACAAATTCCATTTAACAGACATAATCATTTGTCGGAAATCACATCTAAGGAGTTATACAGATATACGTTTTCTATGCAGGGAAAAAAGAATGCCAATAAGTTTTATACGAGAAACTCCATTTCAGTCATGAAGAACGGCTAACAATTATTCCTATGTAGATAACAAATACGACATAAAGATTGTACTTTCTTAGAATGGCAGGCTTGCCTAAAGATTGAATTTCACTACACAGAAAATTATGGCCAAAAAATCAGCAAAGTAATATTACTTTTATTTATAAGTATACTTTTATTGATTTCTTTCACAAAAAAAAAAAAAAAAAAATCATTCAGAGGTTCTCTTTTATCACAGGGCTAGCGATTCACGCAAAAGGAGGACATAACGCTCCTCCTTTCCTATACAGAAAAGAGGAGAGGAGACCTAACGTTCCTCTTTTCCTATACGGAAAAGAAGACCTAACGTTCCTCTTTCCCTATACGGAAAAGAAGACCTAACGTTCCTCTTTCCCTATACGGAAAAGAAGACCTAACGTTCCTCTTTCCCTATACGGAAAAGAAGACCTAAAGTTCCTCTTTCCCTATACGGAAAAGAAGACCTAACGTTCCTCTTTCCCTATACGGAAAAGAAGACCTAAAGTTCCTCTTTCCCTATACGGAAAAGAAGACCTAAAGTTCCTCTTTCCCTATACGGAAAAAAATACCTAACGTTCTTTTCCTGTACGGAAAAGAAGACGCTTTACTATACTTTATAGAGTATGCAGAAAAAAAATCAAAACGGTCTTCTTAATCTATGCGCCCTTCTTCGCTTATGCAGGGAAGAAGGCCATATATTATCCACTTCTCATACAGAAAAAAGGCCAGTAAATGGCCATCTTTTTTCACACTTTTTTATATACTAACAAAACAGAACCAGTCGCGCATCTGTATTTTCTTCTATACGTTCTTCTCTTTGTTGCTGAAAACAACTTTCACCTCCTCTTCAAGGATAATTACCTCAAATATTCGAATGTTCATTCAATTTCAGTGTTTACCTCCAAATTAATTTTTTTCTCTTCTCATAATTAAGATACAATTTTCTTGATAACCTATGAAAAAATGAAACGTGCGGATGCTTCATTTGTGTAAATATTTTTTTTTATAAAATATTTATTTAAACTGTTGGCCCCTTCCAAAACGAAATTAGCTTTGGCAAAGAAAAAGTATGTGTGTGAGTGGTTCGCATAGTCCGTCTGCCCTTTTTAAGCCAACAAATAAAGCTAAACTACAGGATATGTTTTTGGCTTGCGAGCGGGGGAATGAAAGATGGAGTTGGTAGGGGTGTCATAACTGTACATACTCGTAAGTGTGATTTTCTCTAATAGTTTGTAATCATCATTTAACTGCTTCTCAGCTATGAGCTTGTGACGACCTCTGCTTAAAACTAATCGCATTAATATTACCTCGCAAATCCCCTGAGAAGATGTGCAAAGGATGTGTTTAGGGAACAGCAGATTGTGGCGGGGTAGTTGCTGTGAGTGAGAAGAAGTTATGGCAGAATGTTGCAATGCCACATTGTAACCGACAATTTTCATTTGATTTTGTGTAAACATTTTCTTTCTTTGTATGTGAGACTGTGTAATTCTACTGCAATAGATACACTCTGGGAATCCACTTCATTGTAGAGGTATCACATATTTTGTGGTGGCCAAGATATAGTGATAGATACTGGCAGTGTGGCTGCACTGGCCATGACCAGGCACAGTGTTGGCGGAGGGAAGCACAACTTTAAATAAGTAGGAGTTGCCTGCTACTGCGCACGATTGGATTGTATTTCTTCTTGAACGTTTGATATCCCGTAAGAAATTCACATTTATTGGAATGACTTTCTCGCCGGCCCTCATATATTAATTGCTTTGGTGTGGAAACTATCCCATGTATGTAGGTAACCACTTTGAAGTTTTTCGCTATGATCGTTTAAGAGGCGTGGGAGTTTATTTACAACATTCAGGTACACAATGAGTTCTTTTGACCTTATTTTCTTATACTGCAAAGAAATTTTGGCACTGCTACCGATACTGCGTTACGGATCAGTAGACTTATGTTTTTTTACAGGGCTTACAGGCTTTTAAAGTTTAGGAAACGGGAAAAAGATGCCTGATTATTTCAAAAAATTTGTCGCAAAGTTCTCCACTGTGTTTTGATGTTGCTCTTGCTCCATGGTCTTCATTGTTAGTTACTTTTGCTTCACTTTATATGGTCAACTTTGTGGACTTTCACTTGGCATTCATTCCTCACACACGCTCACACGCGCTTTTGTTAGCAACATCACATGTTGTTATGGCATCCAAACGCGCAATTGCATCTTCTCCTCCCTGCTTGGCAAAAGATGTAATGCAATCTTCGCTGGCAGCTGATGTTATGAGAGAAGCTTTAGATGTTAGATTTTGAATTAAGCATTCATAAGCAACCGATCCGACTATTGTTGCACGGTTGCGTCTTATCGTGTCTGCATTACAAACACATTACATTACATTAAATTGCATTTTGATTGGAATTGCGTTACTTTTGCGCATTTTTTAGATTGAACGTAAAGGAAGATGGACAGACGAATGGACAGACAGACATTCGATTCATCTGCTTTAGCAATTTAAGCTAAACACGATCGAAAATCCACAGATGGACGGATGCGCCATCATGTTAGATGGTCGTCTTGGTCTCCCTGTGCGCGTCAGTAGTAATCATTGTAATTACTTTGTTGTTCCTCCGACCTCGCCAACTCGCCGCCTCGTCGCTACTTTCAAATGCTTTTGTGCATTGTGAAATTTCGTATTATTTTCTTCTATAATTTTAATTTTATTTGCGCAGTACTGCACATGTTTTTCATTTCGTTTGCACTTCTGAGCAGCCGCATATTGGCTGCATCTTTGCTACAGTTGTTGCGGACAGACGGGCAGGCGGACGGACAACAACAATTGTTGCGCCTGCGCTTAAACTATTACGTGTCTTGAGTTCATTTCATTTCATTTAATTCAAATTGTAATTGCCAAGAAATCTGTGTTGTTGCCATCGATGTTAACTTTTATCGTCGATTACGTCTCAGCTCACAAGCGGTCTGGTCTTTTGAAATTAATTTCAAATGTTTGCATTCATTTTGCATTTCTAATCATCAAAGAGCTCAATTGCCGACGACCAACAAATGAGGGTATTAAGCAATCGGAATGGATGGATATATAGAATATATTCTCAGAATTATGGTCACATTTAATGTTCCCCCAAGGCAAAAAAAAGCGGCGTCGGACGCGCTCAATTCAATTTTCAAATTCGTTTTTACTAAACTAGAAAACGGGATCGACACGTTGAATTTCTATATGAAAAATTAAATTCGGTTTGTCCCTTATTATTCGCAGGAAAAAATATCGTCAGATCATATGTTCTTTGCAGCAAAATAATGAATACTTACTTTCCACTACCTAAAAATCCTAGATCGACATGACTCATATATTCTGACCTAAAAATAAAAGACGACAAAGCTTATTTTCTGAATAACAATATTAATCAATCATATTTAGTGCTGTCTGTATAAGGAAAGAAGGTCGACCATATTTTTCTTTTGCTGTTCATATAAGTAAAGAAAATCGCCCGGCTTGATACTGTGTGTGAGAAAAAGAAATTGGCAGAAGTCTTAATTTTTTTTTTTCCTGTAGAAGAAAGATCTATAGAACATTATTTGTGCACAAGAATAACTATTCTTCTGTTCAAAAAAGGTGGTCAACTTAATTTTTGCTGTATAAGGAAAGAGTATCGAAAAAACGTATTTTCTTAATAAGAATATAAAAATTGAAGAATTTCTTTTCGGTATGAGAAAGTAAGACGATAGAACTTGTATTCTGTATAAGAAAAAATAATCGGTAGAATTTATTTTTTTAAGTAAGATCAATAGAAGATCCACAGAATTTTTCTGCTTGGGAAGAGAAAACTGGCAGAAATTCTTTTGCATAAGAAAATAAGATCGACAGGATTTTCTTTCTGCTCAAAAAAAGAAGATAATTAAGCAATTTATAACAAAATTTCATTACAATCGTGCCAATACAACACACAAAACCACTTTGGTATTCATATTAATAGGCGTGAAACTTTGTGTGCACAAACATACAAAAGATTGAATAATTTTTTCACGAAATATTTTCAAAATATTGTAAAAATGGTCATTACACAAATTGCCAGCAACACCTTTTTAAAATAAGTTCCGATCCTGATTCAATTCATTTCAGTTTGTAAGAAGATGTGAAATTGTATTTACAATAAATTCTTTCCTTAAGGCGGTAACCAGAACCAGAATTTTTATCTCTTGTTGCTGTTTTCTCAGAAAAATTTATGGAAAACTAAACTACACTATCTTGTAAACGAGAAGACCGTCAGGTCTTCTTTGCCATGTAAGAGATGAAGGTCGTCGTCGTCAGGCTTTCTTTGCCACATAAAATAAGAAAGAAATATTCTGATAAATTTGTCGTGTAAGAGACGATCATCAGGTTTTCTCTGTCGTGTAAGAGAGTAGCAGAATGTGAATGTTATGTCTTCTTTGTTCTTCGGAAAAAGAAACTCGGTAGCTCATCACAATTTCTTTCTCACATGAGAAATTACCGTCCGGTCTTATTTACTTCATCCTTCATGCCTTCTTGTCTATAAAAGAAACTATGAGGAGATCTTACTATTTGATAATAAAAAATTATACATCAAGATATCTAAATTTCTTTATAAGAGGCGGATCTACTTTAATATTAATACATTTTTCTAAGAAAAAATTCTTTAGTAGAAAAAAAGAAGATTTCAACTCATACAAAAAAAAATATTTCCGGGTATGACTAACATTTCCAGAGAAATAATATATCAATAATGATGAGGACATTTCCCCAATTATTATTTCTTTGAAATATAATTGATAGGTTTAATTATTATCAAAGGAATAATGCGAACAAATTGAAACGGAGATTGCGCCCTCTTACTGAAGCATAATAAATTTTCATTCAAAAAACATCTTCAGTTCGGTTTAAAGTTCCAGCAACATATTGCTATTCGATTTCTCCTTCAATTTTCTGAGAGAAATAGACAAATAATCACTTCCATTAGCATGTAAATTAATTAGGTTCTGTGTGTTGAATAATTGCTCTCATACCGCTCATACGATAGTGATTAAATTTTGACAATTTAAAGTGTACGTATAAGGAAAGGTTTTTGTAGCAATACAATTTGCGTAAATAATCAACTACGAAATAGTTTGGGTGGCTGCCTGTTCAAATTTTGTTTAAACGGTCAAGATGATCCTTTAAGATTTGTCACATTTTATTACTAATTCTATGCAATGTTTGGTGATTTAATTTTAAGTGTTTCTATTGTGTTACTATTTTGTAATAAAATGGGTCTAGGATGGCACAAATTTTAAGTTCAGTTTAAAGTTTCAGCAACATATTGTTATTCGATTTCTCAATTTTCTGAGAGAAATAGTGGTCCAATAGTAGTCTAATATGTCATTCTGTGACACAATTATTCAACGTAATTTTTTAGCAAAAGTAATAGTGGCCGCAATAAATTTAAAATTTCAAAAATAATTTAAAGTTTGCAATCAAATTTTTCAAAAGGTATTTCATCAAATATGATAAACTTTATGAACAATTAAGAAAATTCCACTTAGATTTTATAGAGGAAAATATATCAGTTTTTAACCGAAATTTCAAAATAAACTTTAAAAATTACATATTTGCAATATTTCGTTTTAAAATGAAAATAGAGAAGGAAACTTTTCTGAAGAAGAAGATCAAATGCTGATAGCTGTTACAAAATTAAAGAGGTTTTTAACTAAAATTGTTAATATTTTTACAATCTAAGAATAATTGGATTGCAATCCGAACATCGTTTACAAATCTTTTACAATATATTTAGGGAATATTTTTGGTAAACAAAATTATTCAATTTTTGTTACATATTTGTGCATGAAAAGTATTCACTTCTATTGACACGCAAATTAATTATGCTCTGTGTGTTGAATAAATGCTCTCATACCGCTCATACGATAGTGATTAAATTTTAACAATTTAAAGTGTACGTATAAGGAAATATTTCTGTAGCAATACAATTTACGTATAATCGCCTACGAAGTAGTTGGGCCTGTTTAAATTTTGTTCAAATGGTTAAGAAGATTGATTCATTAAGATTTGTCACATTTTCTTATTCATTCTACGCATTGTTTAGTACGACAAATGTATCTAATTGATTTTTCCAAGCTGATGTGATTTAAAGGGTTCCTATTGTGCTATTATTTTGTACTAAAATGGGTCTAGGATGGCACAAACTTTTTTGTTTTTTAACAAAAACGTTTTTAACAAAGCTAATGAAATGTTTCTCCAGACAAATGCCCTTTTCTAAATGAAGCAGTGTAGCTGACGTTTCGTTTACAGTTAGTCAACTATTCTTCACTTCTGGGAATTTTAAAAATATTGACTTAAAATAGACAATTTTGTTATTGCTTAACAATAGCAAATCGAACACAATATTGTGTGTATAAAGCACAAAGAGCTTTTCTTTCCTTTCCTTTTTTTGTCAAAAGATGTCTTGTTTTCTTCCATTGAAAATAATACCGAGCATGTCACAATAATGTTTACAACATAATCAAGATTGCAAATTGTGCGAGTGATGCCTCCCCCTCCATTTGGTTACATCCTAACAACATAGCAACAACAACAACAACTACATAAAAAGAGAGAAGAGGTGAAACCATTATCCTTTCCCTGCCTTCAACTGTGGGTGCCTCTGGAGATGATGATGATGTTGTTAACAAATTTATGGGTTGTTATAATCGATTATTACAACAACAACAAGAATCATAACAACAACAACTGTTATCGCGGCCATTGTTGTGTCGTTTCTGTTGTTTGTTGGTGTACTTGTGATATTATGTAAATGTGAATTAAACAAACAAACGTCGAACAATAGTTTCTAATGTCATTGCAAACCCAAACGTGCAACATTTCAGATTTTCACCAACTCATTTGGGTTGCTTTTTGATTTGTTCGAGACATCGCAGCAGACGGCAGAAACAATGCCAGCCTAAGCCAAAGCCAAACCATCCTTTTTATTAAGTCAACGTGAACGCAAATGATAAAGAAAAACTTCCTATGTAAAACTAACAAATCCCAACAACAGCCATTAAGAGATGGAGTGGTCGTCACAGTTGCGTGTGGTTTACTTTGATTTCTTTGGTGAGTTTTAAGTTTTCCCTGAAAGCGGAAGTTTTCCGACTTCGATAGCCTGCTTATTGTGCCGAACCATTGCAGGCGCAACAAGGCAAAAGTAAACAGTTTGCCCTGTGCGTTTTTTTTTCCTGATTATAAGTAGGAAAAGTTTCCACTTAAAAATTATAATTTTAAGTGATAAAAACAAACGGTCGATCGACACTAAATAACCGCAAGACCTACAGCTGAAGACAAACAAAAATCAGTGGTTTCATTAAATCCCTGCTAAATTGCGAGTGTATGTGTGTGTACTTACGACAACCTCATCATTAAAAAAAAAAAAAAAAAAAATCATGAGTACCAGCACCAGCAACGCCGATACCGCCAGCATCACCAACGTCAACTTGAATATAATCAGATGTCTAAGTTTAAAAACTTCATCGATATCATTAAAAATGCTTGTACCCAGAAATCATCTATATTCATAATCCTCCAGCACAAACTCTTCAACAAAGGTCTGTTTTTTTTTTTTTGTTTTTTGCTTTCCTTTGGCAGCTTCGAACCATCTCGGAAGTGTTTGTTTGTACACAACTATTTTTACACGTATTTCCTTAACCTTTTCTGGTTGTGGGGCGAGCTTTACTTCCCTCGCCTAACTTCTTCCACTGCCTCTCTCTCCCTCTCTCTTTCTCTCTACCCCCTTTTACACTTAATTTACGTGTTATAATGCTGTTTATTGAATTCATGAAGCCAAACTTATTAAATTACCTATTTATTCATAAATATTGTGATTATTAGTTAAAAACAATACATGTTGGATCGCGGCCTCAGCTGGTCGATTCCAAACTACAGATAGAAATGTGTGTTGCAGTTGCTGCACTGTCATCGCTGCCATCAATGCAACGAGCCATCAACATCGTCATCAACCACGTAGTGATGTTTTGAGGTTTCCATTTTACTGGGTGATTTGGCTTGCATCCGCACTTCTTGTTGCGGTTGTTGCTGAAGGAAGTGGAAAACTTTAATTAGGTAACTTCGACGACATCCTCACCTTCATGGTAATGTCATGGTGATTTCATAATCAGTCCAATGAAATTGAAAGTAGGGAAAGTGGTTAATAACGAAACGACAGCAAACGAAAGTTGTAGTGGGGAAAATAAAGTCAGGAAAAACTTCAAATAGGTGAAAACTGGTCATAGTAATGTTTAGGATAGGAGGAAATTTTAAGTGGAAAAAACGTTCGCTTGCAAAATAGTATTCAAATTATTAGCCAAATTTCTAAGAACCTCAATTGATAGTCATTAGTGAGTATAAGAATAGAATACATATAAGTTCAATAAAAGTGGGGAAGTCTCCCTTGTCTCATCTATAATATGCAAGGAGTTTGTTTTGTATTCCCCCGAAAAGATGCCGAGGAAAAAGACCAAATGCTGATAGTCGTTACAAAATTAAAGAGGTTTTTAATTAAAATGTTTGATATTCTTACAATCTAAAAATAATTGGATTGCAATCCGAACATCTTTTACAAATCTTTTACAATATATTTAGGGAATATTTTTGGTAAACAAAATTATTCAATCTTTGTTACATATTTGTACATGAAAAATATTCACTTCTATTGACAAGTAAATTAATTAGACTCTGTGTGTTGAATAAATGCTCTCATACCGCTCATACGATAGTGATTACATTTCAACAATTTGAAGTGCAGGTATAAGGAAAGGTTTCTGTAGCAATACAATTTGCGTAAGTAATCGCCTACGAAGTAGTTGAGCCTGTTCAAATTTTGTTCAAACGGTTAAGAAGATTGATTTAATAAGATTTGTAACATTTTCTTATTCATTCTATGCATTGTTTAGTAGGAAAAATGTATCTAATTAATTTTTCCAAGCTGATTTAATTTTAAGGGTTTCTATTGTGTTATAATTTTGTAATGAAATGGGTCTAGGATGGCACAAACTTTTTTTTAGCAAAAACGTTTTAACAAAGCTAATGAAATGATTCTCCAGACAAATGCCCTTTTCTAAATGAAATAGTGTAGCTGACGTTTCGTTTACATTTAGTCAACTTTAATTTAAATTCTTTATTAATAAATGATTGGGTAAGAAATATTGTTCTAGTCTGATTTTTTTCAAGGAAGATTTCCGCTGTTTTATTACTCGTATTTTCTTTATTTTCTTCGTTGTTTTCATGATAATTTTATTTAAGATCAGCGGCTTATCAGGCCACTGCATGCTATCCTAATGTTGGGGCTGCCAGCGACCGCTAGGCTGGTAAGTTAAGGTTCAGTAGTTACCTACTGGCCTAAGACGCATCGTTTGATAGGATGTCATTTAGGAAAGAGCGTGAGAGTGAGGAAATAGAAAGGTACAGATATAGAGATGAAGCCCGAAAATTCTACCAAACTACAAGAAATACAGGGTATGGAACAGGACACCCCTCCTGTAAGGACAACAAGGGAAATCTGGTCACAGATACGCAGAATGTGCTGCAACTATGGAGAGAGCATTTTTATAAGCTCTTAGTTCCAAATGGCAGCACGAGTAAGAAAATCACAATTATAGACGATGGCATAAATTGTCCTGCTCAGAACAGCAGTATTACGGTTTAAAAACAATGAAGAACGCTGGTGGCCTGCCAGCAGAGCTGTTTAAAACTGGTGGCTATGAGCTGATAAACAGTCTGCATCAGCTTCTAAGTACGGTTTGGCTCGAGGAAAGTATGCCCGATGATTGGAATTTTAGTGTACTGTGTCCTGTGTTGAAAAAAAGACGATCTAAGTGTTTGTAAAAACTATCGCGGTATCAGTCTTTTACTCATTGCTTATAAGGTCCTGTCGATTGTGATATGTGAAAAACTAAAGCCGATTCTAACTGACCTGATTGGACCTTATCAGTGTTGCTTTGGACGTGATAAATCAACAACTAACCAGATATGCACACTAAGACAAATTCTAGAGAAGACCGAAGAAAAGCAGATTGACACGTACCATCTTTTTGTCGATTATAAAGCTGCCTTCGATAGCCCGACACGGCAAAAACTGGATGAGGCCTTGTCCGAGTTTGGAATTCCTACGAAGCTTATACGTCTTTGTAGGATGACGCTGACTGACCCGACGTCTTCAGCAAAGATAGGCAAAGGTCTTAGCGAGCTTTTTTACACCAAACGAAGATGTAGGCAGGGCGACAGTCTATCGTGCGACCTCTTCAACAAAGCTGCACTTAACACGTCTGGTACCATCTTTAATAAAAACCATATATCACTTGCATATGCAGATGACATATATATTATTGGCCGAAAACTGCGGGATGTTACTGCAGCCTTCTTAAGGATCGAGAAGGAAGCACTGAAAATGGGTTTGGTGGCAAACGAGGACAAAACAAAGTTATTAGTTTCAACGAACAAAGAGTCTATTCGTTTGGGACGCTGTGTGAACGTTGACAACCACAATTTTAGAGAGGTGGAAGAATTCATCTACCTCGATTCCGCTGTAAACAAAGCGAATGATGTCAGCATGGAGATAAAGACTAGAAGAGTATTGCTTGCTAACAGATGTTACTACGGGCTAAGCAATCGATTCAATAATAAAGCCCTCTCTCGGCAAACAAAAATCCGACTTACCAGACGTTGATTCTATCTGTCTTGTTATATGGCGCAAAATCCTGGTGACACAGGCGGATGAATCAGTACTGAGAGGAAAATACTTCGAAAAACAGATGGACTCATCACCGTTAACAGTTTCATTCGTTGTTCATTTATGTAGCGCTCCATTTTTACTAACCTCGTACCTTCTACTAGCAAACAATAACAATTGTTCAAATGTCAAACAAGGACACATCCTTTATTTCTATATTCACATTCTACCGCTCTTTCTACAACTATTCGTGCCATCTAAAGAAGGTTTTTTCTTCTCGTTGCAGCGTTCCAAAACAGCGCGCTTTACATTTGGCTGCAGCGTTGTCATGTATGCAATACCTCTTGCAAATCTTCGGTAAAGGTTTAATCGAATCGGGTATTGGATACCCGCCCAGCTAGCTGGCCAGCCATACAGATAGTTGGGCATGGCTCAATAATCTTAAAGGGTTTCGTAACTAATTTCACACTAAGGTGGATACGGACTACATGTCACGGTTTTTATGACATCCCTCCCGGATTTTGTGGTTAATGAAAATCTTCCACAAAGCTTACCTAGAAGTATTTGTTGCAGAAAATTGTTCCTTTTTGAAATTTGCTTCCAACCTTTTTTATGGTTTCTAATCTTACTTGATTTACTATGAAAAATCTGTATTTCATTCTTAGAATATTATACCAACCATTGAGCCACAAATTCAAATGATTATCGTTTTGAAAATACAAGTCTCCCATGACCTCAAAATGCTTAATGGTTCTTAATTCTAAAGATAGAATTCATTGCTTATGTTTGCATACTTACTTACGATATCATCGCAAGTTATAATTCAAACAATTACGTCGCTTTCTTTGCCCATTGTTTGGGGTGATACAAATTAGACTTAAACTTAAAGCCAAATAAATTTTTATTAAAATTGGAAGGAACCCACAAGAACAACAGAAAAAAGGCAACATTAATCAAATAGACTTTCAATGGGGCGCCGAAAAAAACGCCTCAAACACAAAACATTTGATATCCCGAGCTAGACACAAACGGAGACTCACTCGTAACATGAGGGAAATAAAGCAACAGCTATTCAAGATGCTGACGTTGTTGGTGGATGAGCGCTGTGGAGTGCGCGATATGATTACAAGTGTCAGAGTGGGGTTCTGATTGTGGTTGTGAGGGTGGTGACGGGATGTTCGTTCATAATTATCATATGATGGTTGTTATTTGATCCACATTAAACTGGAGAGGAAATTAAGGAGAACATGTGTACACAACTGCAGTTGCTATTTAAAATGCCACAATGAAATACAGATAACATGAATATCTACTATAGTAGTAGTATCAAGACTAGCCGCAGCTATTTTGATATGTAGAAAAAGGGGTCGAGGAGAGTGTTGTGTTTTAGTGGAAATGGGGGAATGAACTTTATCGCAATAACAACTTTAACACCTAACTAGAAACCTGCATAAATGAGCTTACATATTTCATAGTCGTATCATTTAACATGTAACGGCCCCTACCTCCTCTCTAAACAAAACTTTGTTTGTAGAGTGTTTAGCTAAATTGCCATTTTGTCCAGAATATGCGGCATAGACTAAGTGGTGGGCTCGATTGAACATTCCATTAACAATAACTTGCAATTTATTTAATAATTAATAAACAGTTTTCAACAGATCGTCCATCCAACGTCATACTTAAGGTGTGTATTATAAAAATAAATACATTATTTTTCCAATAGATGGCTTTAGTAATGTATTACGTATTAAGTAAATGTGAACGGTTTACGCTAGATGGCGTTATAAAGTTACAAATTCGTATCTAAAAAAACTTATACAGTTTTGTGATTACTTAACTTGGTATAGTTTGAGCGCTAATCCAAAATGGACATCCGCGAAGGAAAGTACGTCATATTTGAAAGTTTTTCTTTGATAGAGGCGGCAGAAAATGTGAATAGCGTTTATGGTCCTAAAACTATAGCAGAAAATCACTTTTCAATTCTGAATCTGAAAGGCCAATTGACGAAAATGCCGATATAATAACGGATATGATCAAGTCCGGTTGTCATGTAAGTAGTATTTCGATTGCCCAGAAGGTAACCATTGCATAAAAAATCCTCCCGCAACTATTTGAATAAGGCTGAATATAAATGATAATACCCAAAAAAAGGCTCATGAACTGAATTTCCATTTGCGAATTGCAGATAATTCTCAACAAATTCAACACATTTCTGAAGCGAATGGTGACTGGTGATGAAAAATGGGTCACTTGCGACAACGTCGCCAAAAATATTGTGGTCACATCGCAGTGCGCTGGCACAAATGGCGGCCAAACCAGGACTGACAATCAAAAAGGTCTGGTAGGATTCGTAAGGAATCACCTACTATGAGCTGCTCCCCTACTGCCAAACTCTTAATTTGGACCTGTGCTGTCAAACATCTGAACCGTCCAAGGGATTCAAT
>JAHXMU010000147.1:78265-149730 GCA_019455685.1 Philornis downsi | reverse complement strand
CATCATTCGTAACAAAAACGAAACAAAAAGCAAAAAGTATCGCTATTATCTTCACAAGTACCAATAAGAAAGAATTGAAAGAAAGAAACCAAGTATAAAAAAGAGGGGCATAATCTTAAAACAAAAATCAAAGAAAAGAAATGTAGTTAACCAAAGTGCTTTCGTCGTACGGATTTATTTAAGACAGAGAACAGTCCAGACAACAACCTCCTCACGCAACATCTGTGGTTTTTATGAGCCGTTACTGTGGATATACATAAAATTTTATTATTGGTATGTTATTTTACATATTTTTTTACCGCTCCCCTTTCTCACTCATTAGAATAGAGATGAAATTCTAGTTTTATTGTTATATTTTTGTGTACCCTCACTGTTCTCGTAACGGAAAGAATTTAAAGTGCTACAGGTTGCTTTCAGCCGCATTCCAAAGCAGTCTAATTTGGATTTTGTAAAACGAATAATGGCTTATCGGACAGTTTAAAACTAGCTTTATTTGATATGGGAAGCTATTCAGAGATAATTTTTAACTTTCTGTTCTATCACAAGTCTGATTCAATTCATTTGCTAGAAAAAGTATGTGAGTTACTATGTTGCCTTTTCACTTTGAACTGACTACGGAAAAATAATTTTCACTGAAAATATTTGAACGATTTTTATTTTATTAAGATGGCAGGCAGATGTGATGCAAAAGTATCCAAGTAATGCTGCATCTTTTATAAACAGGGGTAACAAAACTGTCTTCGAAAATCGGTTATCTGATTTTTACACCACCCTTCAAATTGACTCTCTGAAAAAGTTGGTTTTCGTTTAACCGATTCAACCGGCGTTTTTCTCTGTATCTGTTAATTAGATGTAAATTAACAAACAAAAAATGCATAAAGGAACTTTACCATAAATTCAATTCAACTCATGCGGCAAAAATGTTGCAGCCAAAAGGAAGCGTTTAAAGTACAAAGTATCTTTGGACCAAATGCGTTGCATGACTTTTTAAGTCGATTGAGTGATATTCGTCTGTGTGGTAGCCCGTTAGCCGCGATAATGTCTTAAATTCGTAGAAAATTTCTTAAAATTGGAGTATTTATCCATATCGGGTTATTGTGAGTGGAATTCTGATATCTAACTTATAATTTGAATAATTTTCATAATTGCAAAGACTTTCTTTAATTGAGAATTTGAAAATATTGTACTTTTAGCCAGGCCACTTGTCGTATCTCTCTCACAAATATAAAGAATACTATGTAAGAAAAATTTGAAAATATTGTGCAATAGCCAAGATCCTTCTCATAATTCTTATGCAAATAACCGATTTAACACATTTATTTTTTGTTAATTTTTTTTATTTATTTCAATCGAGTTTGATGCATTTTAAGCGTTTGGTAGAATTGAGTCTGAGAATGAAAATTGACAACATTTACAAAAACTAATTTTTCTCCGCATTTTCAAAGCAGTAAGCTGCTGTACTCTACATTTTTTTTTACTTTGTATTGACTTATTTTTACTTAAACGTTCGGAATTGTTATTCTAAAAATTATTAGAATGGAAAGTTTTACTCATTTAATAAACTGCGTTAAATTGACTGCAGTTTGTACAATGTAAAAACAATCCATCAAAAATAATTTTAAGTACTTCAATATACAGATTCATTACTTCTAGAAGAAGCGGTTCCAAAAATGTGTACAATTTCAAGAATTGATTTTTTTTGCTATTTTATTCAATTAAAATCCATTGCGAAATACAACATTGCAAGTTAATAAGCGACATATTAACACCCAATATTCGGATACATAATTTATATTAATTTGATATAATTTTATGTATTAAGTCAGTTGTAAGAGTTGGTCATACATTCAACACCCGAAATAATAGTGAGAAAGCAGAGAATTGATATAATAAAAGATTTGCAGTCGATTTCTCTCTTTAAAAAAACACTGAAACAATACATGTTTGATAATATTGAGATGCTTCGTATATAACTGAAACATTTTTTTTCTTTTTTTTTTATAAAAAAAAAATATTTTTATAATATACCTACATTGCATTCCATAACGATTTAAAAAAAAACATTATTATTGTTGATTATTCTATGTAAAATATAAGTTAACTGTTAAATTGTTGCTAGCTAGCCTCAATAATGCCCTAGAGGCGCTTAGGCAAATTTATATTGTAGTTGTTTACTAGAAAATTGTTAAAAATAATAATAAAAAAAAAAAGTTAATGAACTCAACAATCAAGGACCAGTAAGCTATTACTTTCAAATAGTTTTGAGATCATAATTTTCGTTACATAAAAATTAAAAGTAAATTACTTTAAAATTTAATGTCATAGCAACACAACAGTTCTATATAAGTAATACTGAATGGTTCCCAAACGCAGAGCATTTTCGCCCTATGACAACCTAATATTAATTTCGCTGAAGTTTTAGTTAAATTTCCACTACCACTAGTATTCGTTAAACATTGTGATGTTTGTTATGCAATGTTTTTGCTGGGGAGCATTTAAAAGTTAAGCAATTCCTAATATATCCTACAAAAATACAACAGCAATTACAGTTTTTAAATTTATGAGAAGATTACAATTCGCAGAATTTTGTAAGCCTTTTTGTTACGCGTGTAAGAATTTAAAGCAGAATTTTAATTATAGTAAAACAAAATAGACAAAGTCGATTTTCATACCACATAGATAACAAATAATGTTATGGGAAAGTTGGTATATGGATGCTAAATTCTTAATTGTCAAGTTTTTTGTTTGGCAAAGTTTGTGAGCCATCGCTTTGGTCGATCCTGCAAGTTTGATAAAGAACATAGAGCGCTTTTAAAGGCGTACGAGTAATACAACTGATTCTTAGAACTACTTGAATGACAATAATTTGAATTTGCCACATTCCTATCCCTACCGTATGCGCTTTTAGTAACATATTGATATTTATGTCTGATATTGATATTTATGAATGTGTTGTGTTATTGGATAAGAAGAACACGTGTGAGTTTTGCTTTTTTGAAAATATATTGATATTTATGTCACTAAACGTGTTCTTTTAAGTTATTAGTTAAGGAAAACATGCTTTTTACTGCAATATTACTTGATTTGGATTTGTAAAACGAATAATGGCTTATCGGACAGTTTAAAACTAGCTTTATTTGATGCGGGAAGCTATTCGAAGATAATTTGTAACTTTCTATTCTATCACAAGTCTGATTCAATTCATTTGTTAGAAAAAGTATGTGAGTTACTATGTTGTCTTTTCACTTTGAACTAACTACGAAAAAATAATTTTCACTCAAAATATTTGAACATTTTTATTTTATTAAGATGACAGAAGATGTAATGCAAAAATCTCTAAGTAATGCTACATCGTTTATAAATAGGGGGAGTTTTCTGTTTTACAAATTGACGGCAAATTCTTATGGGAGATCAACAGCATCCAAAAGCATTTGATTGATGCTTTCCTTAAACAAAGCACGTGGACATGAGTAAAATATTTCCGATGCGGCCGGAAATTATATGTCCTCCATCATTAATTGTAGTCCACAGAGTTTTACACGAAATTCCGATTCGGCCATATATATATTGATTTATATCGTTTTTCCACCGAAATGCTTCATAAAAAGGTTTATGAATTGCGATGGTTTTTTTCCTGTATCCATCAATTTACATACGACTTTTTTATAGCAAAAAATTCAGGAAACTTTAGATATGATCTGGTCATAATATAAACAAATTCATTCCTGCTGAGTCAATTTTGCCCCCCTTCCTTGTGATAGTTGCGATTTTTAAAATCGTGGAGAATGTACCGATCATCCTTAGATATGTTGACTTTTCCAAGACTCTCCTTCACAAATTTTACAATGTATATCAACGTCATTTAATTTTTTTTTGCTCATTTTTCCAATGAAAATGCATATTTTCTATTACTTTTCAATAGTTATGTCCCAATTATACTATGTAGTTGGAAAAAAATCTATGTTTTGAGACGGCTTCCTTCCTAAGGCCGGTTTATCAGACATGGATTTAGCTCTTGTATGGCTAATTTTGCTCTACTCTTCGAACTCAGCACTCCTATGGCAATGGAACGGCCTCTATTGTGTTTTCTACAGGCCCTCTGATTGATGGACGTGCTTGAATTGACATCGATTTTTGCAACGATGAAGGATATACATTTTTTATATGGTTTTTGCTGAATAGTCTTTGGTGTTATTTGCTAAATGGTGGAAGTTATGTATAAAGTGTTTGCATTTGATAAAAATTTAAAGATATGTTAATGGGATCTAACATATCAACATCTCGTAGAAGATTCCACAGAACACTATGTTCACTATGGATTCTAATGAAAGTTTTCATCCATCTAAAAGTTCGAATCTGAAAAACAATAGTTGAAAATGCACCTATATTTGTGGTTCCGTACATTAGATTCTTTATAAATGTATGTCGAAGTCGCTAAACACATTTACATGCTTACATGAAACGGTTAGATCGGTGTCAGAAATCTTCGCTAAATGATAGGAAAATTTGATACAGTAAACTGCTTTGAGGTTAATGTGATTGAATTCTGCTGGACTTTTGTATATCTAAAATTCAGAAGTTTGTGATACTCATATTTGAAAATTAGAATTATATTTCGTTTGAAGTGATTGGCATGTCCATTAGTGCCTATTTGTAAAACTCTTAAAAAGCCACAGTTGTTGGTTCTTTAAAATGTAAGTTATGAAATGAATGAAATTTAACACTGATTTTTTAATATTTTTCCACATTTGTTTCTAGTTAATGAAGATTGCAAGTAGATGAGTTTCTAAAATTTGTAATTTACCATTGAATCAAATAGTTTATGAATCAGTTTGAAGTGAAAAACACTAAAATGGGATTCCATTAAATGTGTATAAGAGTATAAACTACGTATATTTAAATTTGCTAAGATGAAAAATCGCTGGTGATTCTTTGGAAGCTTCTTCAATTTGTATTTAATATGGTTGTTTATAAACAAAAACATTATAGAGTGTGGAATCTTTTTCTTCTTCTGGAAATTTATTACATTTAAAGAAAACTTTCCTTAATAGCTTTTAATGAAAAACTATCATTTGAATCTTTTTTGAACAATGACTTTTTCGATTTTACGGAAATCGAAGAAGTAGAAGAAGTGTGGTTACGTTTTCTATTAGTGTGAAACATGGTCCAGCAATACTTTGTATTATTTCTCGTAATAACATTTTTTGTTATCTCTTTTGAAAACAAAAATTGCCTGCAATGCAAAATTACTTAATCTTACTTTGTTGCAACTCGTCTGATTTTTGTTGACGTGATATTTGCACTTAAAATAATGATCGGAAGTACAGATAACTTCTTCAATGGCAAGCATGAACTAATTGGCGATCAAGTCACATAACTCAATCATATATAATTTTCCAAGCCCATTAATGAGCTCGGACACTGGTTACTACTATGTCAAATTGTAATGATGGTTAAAGCGATATCGGCTAGAAATGAAGTCATTAAAGGTTTGTTTCGTACAAAACAATTAAATATAATGACACAATTGGTTAAATAAAACGTAGAATATGAATGCTAAAGATCATTAAAAACTAAATAAACAAAAGTAAAAGACCGGTTACAGAGTTGAAGCTTACGATTTAAAAATAAACGAATTGAGACTGTGGCCCTAAAGTTGATGATGGAAAGTAAATCTTTCAATATGTTTTTTTAGAATCTATATTTTTGTTATAAATATTGCACATCTAAGCACCCATTAAACAATGTCTTAGAAGTATAAACATTTTATTGCAAATAAAAAATTTCCGCTGCAAATAAAAAATCATTAACAAAACTATAGACATTTTTATATCCATTAAAAAAATAACAATTCACTATATTTTATTCAGTTGTTTTCGTGTTGTTTTCAAAGGAAAGTTTTCTTTAAATGTAATAAATTTCCAGAGGAAGAAAAATATTCCACACTCTATAATGTTTTTGTTTATAAACAACCCCATATTAAAAACAATTGAAAAGGCTTCCAAAGCGATTTTTCATCTTAGCAAATTTAAATATACGTAGTTTATACTCGTACACACATTTAATTGAATCCCATTTTGGTGTTTTTCACTTTGAATTGATTCATAAACTATTTGACTCAACAGTAAATTAGGAATTTTAGAAACTCATCTACTTGCAATCTTTATTGACTAGAAACAAATGTATATACAAGACTGAAATGAAATGTATATATATACACATATATAATCATATATATATTACTATATAAATACAGGGTGGCGCAGTAGAACGTACATATTTAAAAAATAGATTAAAAAATAAATATAAAAGGTATGGTTAAAATAAATATAAGGCATTGTAGAGTAATAAATGGAGTTTATTTTTTAAAAATAACATCATCTAAATGGTGACCCTCTCTACGACGGCACTCCTCTAACCGCAAACGAAAATTATTGAAAACTTTCTTCAGTAATACTGGTGTAATGGCTGCCATTTCACCACGAATATTCTTCTTGAGCTGAACGATGTTTCTTGGATTATTACTGTAGACTTTGTGTTTCAGGTACCCCCACAAAAAAAAGTCAAGAGGCGTCAAGTCTGGACTACGTGGGGGCCATGGGATATCACCTCTTTTCGAAATCAGTCTGCCAGGGAACATCTGCTTCACCACCGCCATGGAGTCATTTGATGTGTGACAGATAGCTTCATCTTGTTAGGACCAAGTTTTGGAATTCACTATTCTTGAAATTCAATTTCTGGATTCAAAAATCCGTCCAACATCTCAACATAGCGTTCCGTATTAACCGTGACGGTTTGGTCTCGCGCATTTTCGAAGAAAAACGGACCAATTATTCCTCTGCCAGAGATTGCTACCCATACTGTCACTTTAGGACTATGCAATGGTTTCTGGTGTTTGATTTTGGGATTTTCACTGTTCCAGTAACGACAATTTTGACGGTTTACGAACTCATTCATAAGGAAATGAGCCTCGTCAGAGAAAAGGATATTGTCAAAATTGGAAAATCGATTAAGCATTTCATTAGTCAGACTCTTTCAATTCTTGTGTTAATTGCAGCTTATATGGATGCAGTTTAAGATCCAATGTTAAAATTCGTTGCAAACTCTTGCGAGTAGACATTTGTGGATTTCCTCGTACTGACTCCATAACCCTCTCAACATTGTCTTCGGTCCTAGATGTTCTTGGGCGACCATTTGCTTGTGCTTTAAATGTTGAACCGGTCTCTTCAAAACGCTTTACCCATATTTTAATTAAATTAGCACTCGGAGCTTCACTAATTCGCCGTAGTCCATATTCAGCACAATATAGTCGCCTAGTAGCAATATATGAACGAGAGTTCTCGTAAAATGCGCACACGCAATATGCGCACTGCTTCCCGTCGAAGTGATTCATAGCGACTAAAACTCCATGAGCCCGCCAACCCAACGATGTAGGCGCCCCCCTCCTGCGCCTTTTCTACCCCGCAAAAAAAGATGATGCAATATGCACGTTCTATTGCGCCACCCTGTATATATTATATCATGTACATATATATACAACTTTATCATCTTTCGCTTCCAAATATACTTGTATGTAAACATAATCTACTCGGAATGAGGTAGTAGAAGGTAAAAATATGTTTAGAATTTTACCTAGCAAAATTTATTATTTGTGCACAAATATTGAAACATAAAAAACACATTGTGAATTACATATCCATGCAATCAAATCAAGCACTTTCAAGTGTTGAGTTTGAACTTCTCCTCCCACTACTTCTCTTTGTGCTTAAGGATGGAAAACAAAACCATCATAAAAAAACAACACTCATAAAATAAAATACACACAAAGAATTCTAATTGAAACCTATGAATACGTTCATATGTATGTATACAATGTTCATATGCGTTATGTGTGTCCATTCCCTATAGTCATTATGAAATACAGAGGGCGACAAAAGTAAAAACCGTAAATAGTAAAATAAATGCCATTTTTAGGCGATTTAATACTTTAAATTATTACATTAATTAAAAATTTAATTAAATTAATATTTCGATAATAATCAGGAAAGGAGTTTATAATATAAAGTGTAGTAAAAATAAATCCATTAATTTTAGTTTGCAAGAAAATTGTGAGAATCGAGTGTCCACAGATTCTCACAATTTTCTTTTGGGGCGAATTTTTCGCCAGCAAAACTATTGAAAACGTTGTGCTGATGAAACGCAGTTCCTGTACTAATGGCTGAAACTGACCACCACCGGGCGATTGCTTCCTTCAGACGGTCTAATTATTGACAGCGCATATCCGAATTAATCGTTCGGCCGTAAGGGAGCAGCTCATAGTAGACGATTCTCAATCAATCTAATTAAAAAGCAAAACCTTATTGACGATTAATCATGGCCTATTCACAGCATTCGACCACGACCATTGTCGCTTGTCGTTATCCTATTTGGTTCGATTTTGATGATATTCGGAAGCGATTCCCAATTAGAAATTCAGTACATATTCGTAAGGTCTTTTTTTGAAGTAGTTCGTGTGGCACTCAACCATACATACATTGAGTCTTTTTTTTTTTTGTAATGCAGCCTTATTCAGGTAGATCCAAACTATTTTTTGTTCAATGTTTACCTCATGGGCAGTCGAAAGTCTGCTTACATGCCGGTCGGACTTGATGATTTCTATGATTCTATCGATGTGTATTCCAGTGCGTAGTGCAATTTTAACACCAAAATTATCGGAACGGAATCGACGAAATCAAAATTGTGCATAATTGTCTATTATCGTATAACGACCATAAATATCATTCACATTTGGCTTACTTCGCCTCTCAAGAAAATTGTAAAATATTTTCTTTTTGCCGGTGTCCATCTTTGACGCGTGCTTAAGCAACACTATGTCAAGCAATCACAAAACTGTCTGAGCAGTTTCTTGAACATTTTTCTAAATTACTTGGCCGCACCGATACAACGCGTGATACAGATTACTAAAGCCATCTATTGGGAAAATAGTGAATTTATTTTTAAAATATCTTGCACAAAAAGTAGATTTTGTTCTGGCATCACTGGTTGGAATTTATATGCATGCGTTTTAGCCTGCTCTTCAGAAATATATTCAACTGCATCAATCTAGCTTTTATCTTTAGATAGATTTTAAGCAACAGCTTCCGCAAATGCGAGAGAGAAATATAATTGAGATTCAAAAATTCTTCAGAAACACACGGACTATTACTCAGAGGCTATATAAGGGTATAAATATTCGACGTAGGTGTTAAAATTTATATGAGGAAAATTAAATCGAAAACTCAGAGGTTCTAACATTCTTCTGAAATATAGAGACTATTTTGTTTTTAAGCTATAGTTAACGATAAAAATTGGATTGCCGTAGTTGCTTGATTTTTTATACATTTGTACATTTTTACATTTTGTATATATGGTACGTTTTGTGACATTCCACTTTGTAATTATTTTTTCTAACTTTTAAATCTTTTAGCCAGGTACTCACTTTTGCCACTGCCTGTATGAAAATCCATATAAAAAGCAAGTATCCTAAAAAACATCAACTTCCTGTCTGTAAGTGAGGAACATAAAAAAAGCACATGTGTTTCATTATAAATACTTAAACAAATGAATGAGTCTCGACGGATGCATAGAGAAAAAGGGGTTGAATAAACATTTTGTGGAAAGAAAATAAAATGTAATAAAATAATACTAGTTAGAAAAGTCAAGTAGTTGGTCTAAAAATCAAGCAACAATTTTAGATTTCTATTATATCTTTTCTTTTCAATATTAAGTGTAAAAAATTAAAAATTAGGATTAGTAAAATTTTACTATTAGAAACAAGTAATGTCACCATTTCTACCAAAACGTGATTGGATTCGAAGACAGGCTGTAACAGTGTAGTTTTGTGAAGTTTTTTATGTTCAAATAACAAATTGTATTATAATTCAAAGTATTTTTTTTTTTTTGATAATATCAATGATTTTTCACGTTCATCGCATCACACTTTTCACCAACACGAAAAGATGTTGGGTGAGGATATATGTCAGTCCACATAATTAAAATTAAGGTTGAAATCGGGATCGCCTCAATTATTGTTTTAATGGACTGCTTCAATTCAGTCAAAATTTCTTGGTTTCGTTTTGTACACCTCTTACTTGACATAACCATAAGAACCGTAAGAAAGAAGTCTGGTACAGTCAGATCAAGTAATTTTGGGGGCCAGCGGAAAATGGAGTTTCTGGATATTAATTTGTTTGGCAAATTTCGTTAGAGTTCCGGCATAACCGGCCTGGCTATGTGTGCAGTTGCTCCATGTTTTTGGCACCAAATGATGTTGAAACAAGTGCGTCTTCGGCGATTGTGTCCTGTCTCGTTGCTACGGTCTTCGTGCGATACTTCCAGATTTGACAAACACGTGCCGTCAAACTCCTGTCAAAATTCCCTTTGGACGGAAATGAAGGACTGTACAGCATGTTACTGCTGCCCTATCCAAGTCCTATTTTCGATATTCCAAGTATTGATTTCAATAAATCTAAATAGTATCTTGCAAAATAAGAAATAAGCCGATTATTCACACAGAAAAAAACATATTACGTTTTGTGTTTGTAACACGACTCGCGCGCCACCCTGTACTATAGTATTAACCGAGCCTGATTGCATTGCGAAATGGTGTAGGGCCCATCTTCATAATCCGAATTTCATTTTGTTAACCGAACCTGATTTCTTTGGGAAACCACGTCAAATAGTCGTAACACTGCCCAATTTAGCCAGGTCCTGCGCTGTGTGAGGAGATGGGTATTAATGCAGTTCTATGGTTACGCAGTGTAAATTCTATCGCTCCTAATGTAGTCCTAAAAAAAACTGAGTGTCAGGAATGGCAGATTTGTGTGACAATATTCTTTAGGAAGTGGATAAAATTGAATGAATCACCTTATAAAAGTAGATTATGACAATTAGAATCATAACTGTACAGGGTGGCGCAATATAACGTGCATATTGCATCATCTTTTTTTTTGCGGGGTAGAAAATGTGGGCGCGGGGGGGGGGGGGTTGCTGCCTACATCGTTGGGTTGGCGGGCTCATGGAATTTTAGTCGCTATGCATCACTTCAACGGGAAGCGTCGAGCATTTTCATATATTCCTACTAGGCGACTATATTGTGTTGAATATGGACTACGGCGAATTAGCGAAGCTCCGAGTGCTAATTTAATTAAAATATGGGTAAAGCGTTTTGAAGAGACCGGTCTTATCTTAAACTGCATTCATATAAGCTGCAATTAACACAAGAATTGAAAGAGTCTGACTTCATAGCAAGGCTCACATTTGCTAATGAAATGCCTAATCGATTTTCCAATTTTGACAATATCCTTTTCTCTGACGAGGCTCATTTTCTTATGAATGGGTTCGTAAACCGTCAAAATTGTCGTTACTGGAACAGTGAAAATCCCAAAATCAAACACCAGAAACCATTGCATAGTCCTAAAGTGGCAGTATGGGTAGCAATCTCTGGCAGAGGAATAATTGGTCCTTTTTTCTTCGAAAATGTGCGGGGCCAAAACGTCACGGTTAATACGGAACGCTATGTTGAGATGTTGGACGGATTTTTGGCTCCAGAAATTGAAAGTTCAAGAGTAGTGAATTCCAGAACTTGGTTCCAACAAGATGGAGCTACCTGTCACACATCAAATGACTCCATGGCGGTGTGAAGCAGATGTTCCCTGGCAGACTGATTTCGAAAAGAGGTGATATCCCATGGCCCCCACGTAGTCTAGACTTGACGCCTCTTGACTTTTTTTTTGGTGGGGATACCTCAAACACAAAGTCTACAGTAATAATCCAAGAAACATCGTTCAGCTCAAGGAGAATATCCGTGGTGAAATGGCAGCCATTACACCAGTATTACTAAAGAAAGTTTTCAATAATTTTCGTTTGCGGTTAGAGGAGTGCCGTCGTAGAGAGGGTCTCCATTTAGATGATGTTATTTTTAAAAAAAACTCCATTTATTACTCTACAATGCCTTAGATTTATTTTAACCATACCTTTGGTATTTATTTTTTAATCTATTTTTTAAATATGCACGTTCTGTTGCGCCACCCTGTATATATATATATATACATATATATATATATATATATATATATATATATATTGTTACACAAAAAAACCGGACCAATGGTTACAAACAAACCGGTTAAAATGGCCAACCGAAGATGCATTGTTCCCAAAACCCGCGGATTTTCATTTGATTTGATTTTGATTTGGCAACCCTATTTTCGATAATGATATCGATATCAACACCCCAGTCGGTAGCTGATATTTGAATTATGTGTGCAAAACCTACATTTTCTAAATCAGCGTTACAATTTATAGGCAAAACTAAATTAAGAAGTATCCGAGTTATATCTGAAATAAAACCAAATGCGTTTAAAATGACAAAGAAATATAACAAAAGAACATAACGTACAAATTGCCTTAACGATTGCTGTATGCAATCAGCGGGAAAATGTAACTTCTGTTGTCAAGGCCATATGTATTTCGAAATTTTTATACAAGAAGTCACTGCGTCTCTCCATTGTAAGTACATTTCTAATAATCATCATACCCTGGAATGCTCATTTTCCACATCCCTTAAAAGAAAGAAACAAAAATATTTTTAAGATATCATCAAGTAATTTGTCATCTTTAAACAGATTCCCAAAACGTAAAGAGAAACCGGATGAAGAATGAGCATCTAAATGTTGTTTAGATTTGAGAAAATGAAGAAGGGAAAAACAAACTGTTTTGTTGTCGTGAGATCAAAAAAAGAATATATATATATATATATATTTTTTTTTTTTGCTTTCTTCTTAGTGCATTTCAACGTAATTGATTTTCATTAGTAAATTTGTGGTTGGCCCCGCCTCAATTTCTGTATTTTTGCCTCCTTCAACTCTCTTGTCATTTATTTATATATACATTTATTTCAAATAAAGATTTCTTCTGTTCGTGAAAAAAGAAGAGAGTGAAATATCTAGAAGAATAAGGCACGATTTTCGTTTGGAACGGATTTGATGAAAAAACTAAATTAATCATATCGTCATGTGTAAAGTTAAAGTTCGTGATGCTACTGATGTATCGATGGACAGACAGCCGTTTGAATAGACCGACTCGTTCGCTTTGGTTTTACTTACGGATTCTGTAAAACACCGGTTTTATTACACATGAGCCGCCAGACGGCGGGACTAATGGACGAACGGACGGACATGTGCATCATGCGTGTATTTATCTTAAATCGATTGTTTTCTTCTGCGTTCAAATGATTTTTTTAGACATTTTTTAAAGTTGTTTTTCGATGGAACTTTTGAGCCATAATCGAACGTTTCACTTTCACTAAAAGCCTCAGAAATTACTTTGCCGTTGGTTGGGTTGACTCCTCTTTATCGTTAGCATGTTAAATTTTCTAATGATGACGTTTTTAGGCTCCGTCAATTATAGAATGTAAAGGGTGTTGCAGTAGGTCACTTCATTTTGGGATTAAAATGAATTTGAATTATGTTTTTTTTAAGTTAGTACATAAATTTAATTCACATGAACCGACTTATACATTCCTCCCACCAAACGTCTTTTGCAAAATTATTCCATAGAAGTATCGAAATTTGCGCTTAGAAATTATACAGAAACCATTGATTTTTGCTAAGGATTTTTGTTAGGAAGTACCTGACTTCTGTTAAATTATAGCGAATTTATAAAGTAGTGCAATTGCTTGAAAGATAAGAACTCAATAATATGTACATCAAATGGATCATTTGTAAGGGAGGAATCAGAGGAGGCGTAGTCATATAACCGATTTTGCTCAGATTTTACCAAACATTGTAAGGCAGTACAATGAACAGAAACTTAAGTTACGATAGTGTACGAATTACGAGTTACATGAAAAAAATGAATATCGAAAAATCGATTATTTGTATGGGAGGTACCAAAGGGCCGTTGTAAATTGGTTGATTTTGCCAGGCATTGCATATTAATGCGGAGAATAACAAATGTAAGCTACTGCAGCCTACCAACCATAAGTTTCTGTGAAAAGGTAAAATTTGGGAAAAATCGATCAATTTATATGGGATGTACCAGAAGGGATCGCCACACCCCTTCTGGTTTCAGTCCTCTTCATTCTTAGAATAAAGTTTGCCAATTTTGGCTGAATTCAGGACAACTGCTTGAAAAAAATGATGCTGGAATATAAGAGAAATATATATAAAGAATATAACAAAAAAAATTTTATGGAAGGAATCTGAAGCGGAGAGATCTCTTGGTCGATTTGTCAAGTACAGGGTGCCCGTCGGGAAGGTATACTACTTTGTTTTGCCGTCATTTTGGTAAACATTAGTCTTGACAGTTTATATTTGGCAGTCGTGAAGTAGAGACGTGGCAAATTTATTATGGAAAAATATTCGATAAACCAACGTGTTTTAATCGTTAAAATATTTTATCAAAATCAATCATCGATTACTGTGACGATGATAAAGTTACGTAAAATTTTTGGGAGAAACAACGTGCCAACAAGTGCGTCTCGTTGTGTTTATCGTGTTGTGAATGATTTCGAAGAAAGAGGGCCTGTAGCTGATAGGTCCAAGCATGGACCACAACGTACTGCAAGATCGGCTGAAACCATTACTGCTGCTCAAAAAAGTATTTAAAACAATACATCAACCTCAATTCGACGCCGTGCTCAGGAGCTTGGTCTTCAAAGAACAACTTTGGCCACAATTTTGCACAAGGATTTGCATTTGTTTCCAGTTAAGATTCAGTTGGAACAAGAGCTGCTTCCACAAGACCGTTTACGCCGCCGTACATATGCCAATGGGATGTTACAGCTCGCTCATGACAACCCCGATTTTCATGAAAAAATCATAATGAGTGCTGAGGAACATTTTCATTTGAATGGATATGTAAATAAACAGAATAGTCGGTTCTGGGCAATGGAAAACCCTCAAATTATTCATCAGTCCCCTTTGCATCCACTAAAAGTGTCAGTCTGGTGTGCAGTTTGGTCAGGAGGAATCATTGGACCTTACTTCTTTGAAACTGAAAACGGCGTAACAGTAACTGTCAATGGAGAGCGATATCGTGATATGATTGAAAACTTTTTAACGCCACAACTGCATGCTTTAGGCTTGATTAACATGTGGTATCAACAAGACGCTGTCACATCGCATACAACCAGGATTACAATGGAATTACTGCGAGACCTCTTTCCTGTGCTCAAAAGGGATCGCATTTGTGAGGCTAACAGAGGCGGACATTTATCTGATATTGTATTCCATACATAATTGCCGACATTAAATAAAACATTTATTTATATGAGATCCATTCTCTTTTATTTCATCCAAAATTATAAACAAATAAAATAGTATACCTTTCTGACCGACACCCTGTATAAGAGAATAAAGCAAAAATTTATGTCACTGCAGTCACTCACGATTCTCCAACAAATTAAAGGGTTCTTTATTCTATATCCTACTAAAAGAATGACACATCTTTAACTGAGAATTTGTAGTCATCGAATTTATTACAGCGTAAAGTACAGACTAAATGTCGCATAAACTATATTCTGCGTTTTCATTAACCCCCTCTACCCTCAGCATTTTGAGGTCCACACATTCAAAAGGGAATTTTATTTTAAAGCCAGCAAACCGTGGCGTTTCTGCCACTACTGCCGCTCCATTGTTTATTTTCTTAGAAAAATGCTTATTTTTTCATCGCCAGACGGGACATGCTTTTGAAAAAGCGTCGATTTAATGATTTGTCATCATTGATTTTTCATTTCCATTTCTATTAACTTTTGCTTTTGTTAGTCATATTATTGCTCTGTTTTTGTTTTTGTGTTTTCTTTTTTTGTCAACATGACTTTGATTTTATACTATTTCTACTTGTAGACAGAGTTTTTGTGCGACTTCTGGTTTTTACTTTGAAGTTTTTCTTTTTTTTTCTTGTCATCGGCATCGTCATTTCCAGTTTTGTTGTTTATTTTACCAAACATACATAAACATCACATCCGCAACATATGTGATGTAATGACGACGACAACGATAATGATGATGATGATGAAGCCGCTTGCCAGCTCCTACACTTTCTAAAATTTCAATGTTTTTCCTTTATTTCCCGATTCCTTTCCCTTTTTGCCAGAGACGACGGCCCATTGAAAGTCAAGCGTTTTCATTCGCCTTAAATGTGTTTTAATTTAAAAGAACTTTACATGTTTTTGTCCTCGACGCATTGTGGTATTATTTAACAAAAAAATAGAAGATTTACGAAAATGGTATTGTAATTTGTTGGTGTAGTCATGTGTGAAACATATGTTTTCAATATGCTTTGAAACTGCTGTGATGGATATATGTTTATAATAAAATGTCACTCAAGATGCGGTAACTTGGCAGCAGGGAATTGGGAACGGTTTGCCTGTTGTAATGATCGGAAAGGCAAAATTGATTCCTTGTAATTCTTCAAAAAGAAGGAAAAACTAAACAAATTTGTGCCCAAAATACGTTTTAACGAAATTGCCATTAATCTTTGACAGGTATTGTTGTCTACAAAAAAAAAAAAAAGAGCTGAATATAGTTTTAATTAAATTCTCAATAAACCTTAATTAGCGCTGTTGAGATTAGCTCCAAATTCTTTGAATGGAAAAATCGGAAATTTATTTGTTGATAACAAATTATATACTCAATTACACATTTAACTTTTAATTCCTAAAAATATTAGAAATGTATTGAACGAATGAGCAGAATACATATTGGTCCTTATTAAACAATAGATTTACCTCAGAACAATAGAGTGGAAAAAATCAATCTTCAACTTCATCTTCAAAAATGAAATGTTTTAAATGTTTGTGGCAATGGAGCAAAGTTGAATAATAACACATCTTAAAATAATTTTTTTTTTTGTAAATGAAATGTAATTTGACTATAATTGATACTTCTGACTCTCTATTGGCAGATATTTCTCAGAAATTGAGTAAAAAAAAAATTCTATTTTGAGTTTAAGAAGTCAAAATAGTTTTTCAAACTAGCTCCTATTTCCCAAATATCATGTTGCAATGTTTCGAAAAACATTTATTTTTACTCAATTTCTGAGAAATATCTGCCAATAGAGAGTCAGAAGTATCAATTATAGTTAAAACTTAGGGCTTGTGGCATTAAGACCAGTTGATATAAACCAAATTCCTTCTTCAAACAGAGACTGCCTTAATTGATCCTGGCTATGGGAAGAAAGTCCGTTAGTTTCACAGCATAACCGTCTTTTGGCTTATGATGATTTATGATCGGAATCATATTTCAAAATTCTACATTAAGCGAGTTGGTTTTTATATATTTAAGAAAATTGCAAATTATGAGTTTCTCATTTATGTTTAAGAAAATTTCAAATGAAAATGTGATTTTTCATTTATGAATGAAAAAATTTCACATGAAATTAAAAATTTCCCATTATGTTTCAGACAACTTCGAATCAAAAAATGCGCTAAAAAAGAGATTTTCGATATACCTATATATATGTTTGAAAAAAATTGACATTTTAACATTTCTGATCGAGAAAATCACGATTGAAACTGCAAAAATTGCAAAAAAAATTAGGAAATTTTCAAATGAAATTGCGACATTTTCATTGATATTTACGATTGGAATTGATTATCTTATTATATATCCACTATATAAATAATTTAAATGTTTTGTGGCAATGGAGCAAAGTTGAATAGTAACACATCTTAATACCGTCTTCTTTTTGCCTATGATTTGTGATCGAAATATAATTTGATTCTTTTTAAACCCAGATATCATGTTGTAATGTTTGGAAAAAAAATTATTTTTACTCAATTTCTAAGAAATATCTGGCAATGGAGGAGTTTTCAGGAAAAAAAAGTCAGAAGTATCGATTACGGTTGTAACTGGCAGCTTCTAACATTCAGATCAGTTGCTATTACTCAATTTTCCTTCTTCAAAAAGAGACTGCCTTCATTGATCCTGGCTATGGGGAGAAAGTCAATTGATTTCACAGCGCTACTCCTTTCTTTCTTACGATTTTTCAAAATTCTACATTAAGTTGAGTTTGTATTTATATATTTGAGAAAATTGCAAATGTTAATGAGTTTTTTTTATTTATATTTAAAAAAATTCCAAAAGAAAATGAGATTATTCATTTATAATTCAAAAAATTTCACATGAAATTGAAAATCTCACATTATGTTTTAGACAATTTCGAATTAAAAATGCAATTTCCCATTCATATTTGAACAAAAAAAATTTACATTTTTACATTTGTGATCGAGAAAATCACGATTAAAAGTGGAAAAATTCCAAACAAAATTAGGAACTTTTTAAATTAAATTGTGAAATTTTCATTGATATTCAATATTGGAATTGATTATCTTATTATATATTCGCTATATATCCACTTTTTGGTACAATTTTGAAATGTTGTTACATTAGAACTGTATAACTTCTGCAGCAGAGAGAAGAATTAAGACTTAAGAATAATGACTTGTCAGAGCTTCTTCTTGTATGTGGACAACGCCTGATAATTCGATGAAGATTTCATAAAGAAAATTGCCAAATTTCCAATTAAAAATGACAACAAAATTATTGAAAATAAAAACTTTCCTTTAGTATTGAGCAATAATCAATAGAAATTGAGATTTTCCATTGAATATTGCGAAAAGAATAATTGGATGGGAGAACTTCAACCTCATGTTGAGAAAATTTAGGATTGAGAAATTCAGGATTGAGAAATTATATATGGAATTGAGGAAATTTCGTTATGTACTCGTATTTGATATTGAGAAAAAACAAGTGAAATTGAAAATTCGCTTGAATTTTAGAAGCATCAATTGATACGGAGATTGTTTTATCTGATATTGATTAAGGAATAAATAAATTCATTTGAGAATATTCTATTTAAAAGTGAGAACAGGTTGTGCGATAACGTGATTATGCATTTAATTTTGTGAAATGAACAATTGAAATTGAGAATTTCCCTTGTCTATTATCAAAAAGGATGGTAATAAATTTACAATTCACGCTGTTGTTTTTCCAATATTAAAGCCTAGTTCTGAATGATAAGTTGTTTTCCCAACATCCAATAAAAATTCGCGTTCTCAAATGAAATTTTCTCATTTTCAATTAGAACTTTGAAAATTTTATTTATTATTTACCCAGTAAGAATACAAATTCTTAATCTTAATTGTTTTTTCTTTCTTCAATTTAAAATATAAATTCCCGTTATCAATAGACTCGATTTCGCTAAGAATTTCTCAATTTCAATTGAAAATTTTGAATGAACTGGAAATTATCGCCTCTTTTCTCAATACAAATTGAACATTTTCATTTTCAGTTGTTATTTGCTCAATATTAAATGGAAATTCCAAGTCTCTACGGGTAATTTCTCGATATTGTATGTAAAATCATATTTTCATTAAGTTTTTTTCTTAATGTCGAAAGGAAATTCTTATTTTCGTTTGATTATTTCTTAATATTAAATTGAAATTCAATTGATCTTTTTTCAACGCTAAATAGAAATGCGCATTTTCAATTGTACTAATTTCAATATCATATGGAAAGCTCTCAACATTATATAGAAATTCTCAATTTCAATTGATCTATTTTCAACGCTAAATGGAAATTCGCATTTTCAATTGTACTAATCTCAATATCGTATGGAAAACTCTCAACATTAAATAGAAATTGTCAATTTCAATTAATATTTTTTCAATACTAAATAGAAATTTACATTTTCAATTGTACTAATCTCAATATCAAGTGGAAAACTCTCAACGTTAAATAGAAATTCTCAATTTCAATTGAGATATTTTCAATACTAAATAGAAATTCACATTTTCAATTGTACTAATCTTAACATCGTATGGAAAACTCTTAAGTGGAAAAGTGTAGGCATCAAAGTACATCTAGCCATAGGGGATATGCATATAAATGCATGGCTTCGGGACATAACGGAGAGAAATTTTTGGGCAACAACACTTGTGCCTTTTCCCGTTTGTTCATTCCCCCACATGCAGCATCAAATAATTTCACTCACCACTTTAACTTAGACGCCCTCACGTATTTAATGAAATATATATGAAAAATTACTTCATTAAAACAAAAACAGTCGCGCCCCTTTTCCGCTATCTGACTCTCTTTTCTCTAATAAGCTATTGGACAAAAACCCGCATAATAAAGTGACCAAACCGTCCGCTCGACCATTGTAAATGATGATTTTAATTTATTAATTATGAAATTTATTTCAAGAGCAAACACAAAAAACTCAAGGGGGCCCAAACCCCCACGCCTTGATAATAAAATTCAATGTTTGAACAAAACGACGTATAGAATTACCACAAAATGAAACGTAAATCTTTGCTGCTAATAATTTTTATATTGAAATATGATGTGAAAGGAAAACTAACGAGAAAGCCTAACAAAAAAAAAAAAGAGGCAAATGTCATACACCAACTTGCATCACTGTCAACGTCTTAAATTACAAACGCAGTGTTGCATTTTCGTTGACAGGCTGATGTTGGAATGAAAACAAGGCAAGACATGTCATCAGGGTTGTAACACCGCTGTCAAGTGGGCTGGAGAGTAAGATGTTGAAGACGGTTGTTTGGTGCAATGGCTAAGTTGAGGCATCAATGCTGAAAAACTCATAATTTTTTCGAAATATTTTCAAAAATATTTAAAGTTATGACATGGCGACAATGGCGCTTTATTGATATGCTTACAGCATCATCATTTTGCTGTTGCAGTATATCCTCTTTGGCTTAAATACATTTTAATAAATGAACTATAAAATTGAAGACGTGAGAATGAAAAGTGGATATGAACCAAAAAAGTAATTTTACAGGAGAACAAAAAAAAAATTGAGTTAAATTTTTTGCTAACAATGATTTTAGAACGTTTATACACATATATGTATGATAACGAACCAGTATATATTGATTTTAAAAAATTAATTACTATGTTATGGCTTTTTTAAGATTCGGATATGTCCTGTTTTCATACTCATTTTTAGATTTTTTTAATAGCAGCTGGATAGAAAGGGTATATTAAGAAGAAATATACATTAAAACGTTTTATTTCGAGACTTTTACATTTTTTTTGACATTTTCTGACATTTTTTGAGAATTTGACAATATTTTATTGTATTTTATAAAGTTTAACTTTATTCTGAATCAGATTCGTCGTCTTCAGTCACGCTTTCTTCTGGAGCTTCACATTTTGGAATAACATCACTGCGTGTCTTTGTCAAATCATGGTACCAAGTTAAGAATGCTTCAGGGATATACACTTCCAACTCTTTCATATTTTTTAGCTGTACATATCCAGTTCATAGCCACTTTTCTTACTCATTGAATACTAGATATGATTTTTTCGTATAGCTATTGACATCTAGCAACAATAATACGAATCGGAGATGTACAATTTTCATACCTAACGATGCGTTAAGTAACAAGGAATATAATAAACTTCATAAAACTCATTTTAGCCCAAAATGGTTCATATCCACTTTTCATTCTCGTGTCTTCAATTATATTAAGCAAAGTGTTTTGCCATTGCTGTTGAATGGCGTAGTTAACCTTGAATTAAACACCAAAGTGTAATGAGCTCGTATGCATGTGTGTGTGTGTATTCAGTGTGTTGCATTAACACACAACTTTTGTACAAATAGGCCAGAGCCAAAAACAACAACGCAACATGTAGTACGTAATAACAACATAGAAATGTACAGCAGAAACAACAAATAACAGGCCAAATGCAGTTATTGTACTCTGCGCCACCTCCCTCCTTTCAAGTAGTGGTGCCAGATCTAATATTACCAAGTCAAACTAAAGGTGATTGGCGGCTGGCGGTGTCGATGTCGATCATCGGACCTCATACAGTTGCATCAACATTAAGAGAAGCAACAGTCGCCACCGCCATCACTTCACTTTAAACTTTTTGCTCGAAGCCCAAATGTGATTAGATATTTTCACAGCTGTGGTGCACTGTTGTGATTTGTTTGCCTGGCCCGCCCGTGTTGTTGTTAATGTTGTAAATGTAATTATGATAACCTTAAATTGTTAAATTTGTAACACAAATATTTATCATTGTCGTAATCATTTGTTGTATTATTATTGCGTGGTTTTGTGTTATACATTTTTTTATATTACGATGTAAATTATTAAGTGCACACAGACGTCGCATACGATTGAGTAATCTTACAATGACGTCTTGACCCTTTTCAAAGTGGGCCACATTTTTTAATGAAATCATCTTCGCCCTTTTAATAACTCACTGGAAATGCTTCTTCATTTTATGGATTTGTAATATTGTATATAAATATTGCATTTTGATAGCGTATTACAAACATCATATGCTATTTGTCCACCCTTTTTGCCATTTTTAGTTTTCAAACCTCCAGACGATGGCATTTCTTTTACCCATCACAGAGAGTTGTAATTGAAATTTACATAACATAACTATTTCATTGAAAAGAAACACAAATATTTGAAAAAACCATACAATTTCGCCATATACTCACTCGTATCATCGGTACAATGTCTTCGATAATTACCTTTCGACACGAATTTCATGCCCAGTTGGAAAAAAAGATAACATTTAGAGAATTTATTCAAATTATTGGCTTTTGCGGCATTAGCTGACTGACCTATATAAAAAACGACTGATTGTTTGAGGGAGGGTGGATGTTCATATATTTTTTTCAGTAATGTTATCACGAAAATTCCCCCGTCATTGCTTAGGGAGAGCACCTTGGTTTTCTTTTTTTCAAATGGGCCAACCTTAGTGACACATCCCTGAATACTTTGGTGGTTAATTTACCTACATTTACATAGAATGACCTACATATATCCCCATACAGGATATACAGCGTAATTTCTGTTCCACTTAAACGTATGGCAATCTGAATGGAAATGCGTTGTTGTGCTTCTGTATGTTATTCACTGTCGATATGTGAAAAGTTTAATAAACAAAATAAGGGTGAATATGGTCAATAAATATCGAAGGGTAAAATCAACAATTTTCGAAATAAAAGTTATGTTTGCATAAAAAATTTGAGTGCTTGGAGAGATATAAATCAAAATTTGTTTCATTTTTTTTAAGCAAAATTTAAAAACTTGCAACATGCCAAAAATACGCTTATATGGGGTGATTTTTTAGTAGTGCAATAGAACGTGCATATTTAAAAAATAGATTAAAAAATAAATACCAAAGGTATGGTTAAAGTAAATCTAAGGCATTGTAGAGTAATAAATGGAATTTATTTTTTAAAAATAACATCATCTAAATGGTGACCCTCTCTACGACGGCACTCCTCTAACCGCAAACGAAAATTATTGAAAACTTTCTTCAGTAATACTGGTGTAATGGCTGCCATTTTACCACGGATATTCTCCTTGAGCTGAACGATGTTTCTTGGATTATTACTGTAGACTTTGTGTTTGAGGTAGCCCCACAAAAAAAAAAGTCAAGAGGCCTCAAGTCTGGACTATGTGGGGGCCATGGGATATTACCTCTTTTCGAAATCAGTCTGCCAGGGAACATCTGCTTCACCACCGCCATGGAGTCATTTGATGTGTGACAGGTAGCTCCATCTTGTTGAAACCAAGTTCTGGAATTCACTATTCTTGAACTTTCAATTTTTGGAGCCAAAAATCCGTCCAACATCTCAACATAGCGTTCCGTTATTAACCGTGACGTTTTGGCACCGCGCATTTTCGAAGAAAAAAGGACCAATTATTCCTCTGCCAGAGATTGCTGCCCATACTGTCACTTTAGGACTATGCAATGGTTTCTGGTGCTTGATTTTGGGATTTTCACTGTTCCAGTAACGAAAATTTTGACAGTTTAGGAACCCATTCATAAGGAAATGAGCCTCGTCAGAGAAAAGGATATTGTCAAAATTGGAAAATCGATTAAGCATTTCATTAGCAAATGCGAGCCTTGCTATGAAGTCAGACTCTTTCAATTCTTGTATTAATTGCAGCTTATATGGATGCAGTTTAAGATCCAATGTTAAAATTCGTTGCAAACTTCTTCGCGATAATTGTAAGACAGACGATCTCTTGCGAGTCGACATTTGTGGATTTCCTCGTACTGACTCCATAACTCTCTCAACATTGTCTTCGATCCTAGATGTTCTTGAACCGGTCTCTTCAAAACGCTTTACCCATATTTTAATTAAATTAGCACTCGGAGCTTCACTAATTCGCCGTAGTCCATATTCAGCACAATATAGTCGCCTAGTAGCAATATATGAACGAGAGTTCTTGTAAAATGCGCGCACGCAAAATGCGCGACGCTTCCCGTCGAAGTGATTCATAGCTACTAAAACTCCATGAGCCCGCCAACTCAACGATGTAGGCGCACCCCGCCCGCGCCTTTTCTATCCCGCGAAAAAAGATGATGCAATGTGCACGTTCTATTGCGCCACCCTGTAATTTCTTTCAAAATCGAATAAAACACTCAAATTTGCATCATATATTAAAATTTTTTATTCGAATCGATAAATTGGTATTTGCCACTTAATTTTTAAAGATAATTTCATGTAAATGTTGTCCGCTGCTCCGTCTCAAAATGTCCATTCAGAAGGTCCAATTCTTTATCACTTTTTCGAGCATTTAGGCCTGTATTCCACGAATAAGGCGTGTTATGTTATCCTGTAAGGCTTCAATAGTGGTCGGCTTGTCTACATAGAATAACGACTTGACATAACCCCACAAGAAATAATCAAGAGGCGTTAAATTGCAAGATCTTGGGGGCCAACTTACAATAGTACTTCCTCCTCTTTTTTATTGAGCATTATATCCATTTGATTTACATGGGCAGGTTTTTTTTTTGCATTTTTGGAGACGAAATAGTCTGTAAACTTAATTTGTTTTAAAGTCCGGTGACAAATTGCAGGCTGCCTGTAGTTTCAAATGAATCCTTCAGCAAATATTTATGAGAATTTCAATCAAATTGTTCTACTGCTCTAAAACATTACTTAACAATTGCCTCAAATGAGCTTAAACGTGGTCGTACATCCATGGGTGGCATCATAATCATATTCATGACGGCACATCATTTTCAACCGAAAATAGTGTAAAAGGTCGGCTATATCATCTGTCTTTGTTAACGATTGGTCAAACTATACAAATTTTATCAGAAATTTCAGCATAAAAATCAATTTAGAAAGATTGGATCCAACTTATTTTTCTCATTTGATACAGTTACCACAACTTTTTGGTAGATTGTAATTTTGAAGCCTTCCACATCATCATTTCTCTATCGTTGAAAGTGCATGGAGATTAAACTGAGTTACAATTGATTTGAAATCTACTATTTCTTTATATGAATGTCATCTTTCTTTGATCCTGACCGAAATTATAAATTAACAATTCGGACTACAATTCAGGCAATTTTCCCTTTGTAGCCATCGATTGGTGCCACGGTCTATTGCTTAAGTGAACGAGCACTTTTCATACAATATTTTTTTTTTCATACAATATTTCCCATTCACTTTTCTTCCTTTTTCAAAATGATCAATGATCAGAATGACATTCGAATTCCGCAATAGGGAAGTCCATAAACTTATAGGCTGATTGCTAATTTTTGAATTGATTGCTTTTTCCACGTCATTCTCATTCAGTGGATTTGCCGCTTCGATTTAGGATTATATTAGAATCGCTTATTGCCACATATTGCATGAAAAAATCCTTTTAGTTGGATCCAAACTGCGCAGCACATCAGTTATATTTGGACATTTATATTCCACTGTTAGCAAACGCGGCACTCTTTTCGAAAATATTTTTTTGCATTCCTAAATTTCTATTTAAAATTGTGAATACAGTGCCTTTCGATATGATTAAGGATATCAACTATCTGTTGGATCTTCATTTTCTGATTATCAATAATACGTTTTAGGATTTCTGAGATGGTTTCTGGTATAATCACCGTGGATGGGTGGTCGTACAAACTCGTTTAAAATCGGCAAACCATCGATAGTTTTCCAGAAGATAGTTTTCGACGGGGGAGACTCGCTAAGATACCTTTCAAGTAATTGTTGAATTTGAAAGGTATTTAATATTGTTATAAAGTAATTTTTAAGAAACATAAAATTCGTTTTCTGTTTTTCCCCCTTTTTATACGAAAATCTGAAAGTATTGCCACTAAAGTACTGCAAGTCTAATATAAACCATCAAAATTACATTAAATTTGGCTCATTGTTCGAAGGTCGCTGCTTTCTAAGAAGAATGTCGTTTTTGCTGTTTGAGGCGGCAATTATGTGTTTATTTCCGGAATTTATATGGCATTGCGTTAGCTGGGGGCTTATCTATCGAAAACTACAAGTGGGAAAGAAATTCCAAGCGGCCATTGAGATTATATTATATTGAATTGCTTAATATTTTCATGATGGAAGAATCGTTTTTAATCAAAATTGTTTTGGACCACTTTGTGGTGGATAAGTCTCTGTAGTTTTCAATAGTCATTCAGGCTTCAAGTAGCATGTTAGAGATTTTTGTTGTCCGGTGTGCCTCAAGAGATATCATCTGTATTGCAGTATTAAACGACGATAGTTTTTAATTGCAACTAAGCTGAATGTAAGGAACAATTTGTATGTTGTTTTCAATGATGAGTGCTAATTTGTAATTTTTTATTTGTATTTTAAATCGAAATTCTTGAAGATCGCTCTAGAATTTAAACGAAATATTGGTAATAAAACTTAAAATTAAAATAAAACTGATGACTTTTGATGCCAGGATCTAAAAGCTGAATTAAAGAGACATATAATAACTGAAAGGTCGACTGTCTATATAAATTTAATTTCCAAGGTTTCAGTTTTAACAAAATTAAATACGGTTAGTTTTCCAAATTTACAAAAATTTCAAATAACGTTGAGCTAATGCAATTTTTTCCCACATTTTTCCAGCATTAGTCTGTCTCACTTTCTGCACGTCCAAACAACCTTATCGCTTGTTAACCTTCAACAATTAAAAGTTAAACAAAATTTATTGTTACCTACTTACTAACTTATTAACTACCATAAAATTCCAAATGTGTGAGAATGTCTTTTAGATAAAAATTCTAATTTTAACAATTACCAAAATTATTAAGTTCACACGCTGTGCTGTAACGATATATAAGTGGGTTAAAATAAATTTGCATAATTTGTATGATATATAGCTTACAGATAATCTATGGGAATTCTAATTTAATATGTAAATAAGATGGTGATTTAGCATCAAACCCGAAAGCAACTGTGAAGCGATAGATTACAACAGTTCAACCCCCAACTTAGCACATTTGTTTCTTAGATATTAATTAATATTTAATATATGGCAGATAGTAGTGAATACAAACAAATATTATTATTATTATTATAATTTAGAATAACAAAAAAAACTTAAAAACTTTATATGAATAACGAATTAAGAACCCAAAAGATAACGAAATAATATGACACATTCCTATGACTGTCTTTCGAATGTATTTTGATTTGAACAATAAAAATATAATTTATAAATCATAATCAGAATGACATCAAACAGAGAATTGTGAAGCAGGAAAATAAAGACCTCTTCAACCTAAACCGAGAGGTTCAAGGTTTATCATGTGTACAAATTTCAAAATTATTTTTAATGAAGTTTCATCAAACAAACAATAGAGATAATGGAAGGAGAGACCAAATCTCAGTAACCAAAACGAATTGTGATGCAATATTTTAAAAATAATTTGTAAACGGTCGTTTGTTTTTTTTATTTTATTTCAAATAAACCACTTGAATTAAAATGATGACAGAATCTACAAATAAGGTGTTGGGTAAAAAGATAGGTCAGTGAATTGTGGTCGATAGAAATACAAAGACAGATATCTTATCAAAAAAAAAAAAAAAAAAAAACTAAAGTAAATACTTATCCGATAATCGATTGGGTGACATTAGAACGGCCTGCGAGCAGTTTCGAAAGGGTTATATGAAAGTTTTTGGTTTTTCCCCAAAATTCGTTTGAGTAACCTGCACCAAATACAGACGCTGAAACATTCACTTCTTCCGTGTTATCTAACGTTCAAGGTAATTCAAATTGTTTGCACTACTTCATTTATTAGAGATAAAGAAAAAATTTTAAATATTTTAAAACAAAATGTTTTGATTGGAAATCAAAGAGTTATTCGTTCATTTCCTTAACAAGGCGGAATGAAAAAAGAATTAACAAAATAAGCTAAGAGCAAAAATGTTTGAAATATATACCTAATATATTTTATATATAATATATATATAAAATGTTTAAATAATAACCGTTAGCCAAAAGAATGAATCTATAACTGCACAAATTATGAAATATAATTTGCTGTTATTGATTTGTTTTGCCATTTCCACGGCGCAATTCGAACAATTTTCATTTAAATTTTTAAACAAAAAAAATTTAACAGGGGATCTGTTCATAAAAAGTTGATAATTTAATCGAATAAAATTTTATCGTACGGGTGAGGATATATACAGATGGCTGGAAACATAGAATCATGCAGAAAACACAATATGTATAAGAATGGGCCTTAATCATCAACTTGAGCACAAAATTCGCAATAGAAATTTTAATTGCATTCAAATTGGGCACGAAATTTTCTATAAAAATTTTAAGCCAAATCGATTTAGACACTTGATATATCTGTAAAATCACAAAATTTTTGACACGGAGCACATTTTTTTTATGGAAAGCCTTTTTTAGATATTACTGAGCACATAAATTTCTACGTGAACTTAATCTGTGCACAATTTTTCTATGAAAAATTCAACTGGGCATACAATTTTCTATAAAAATTTTCAGCCAAATCGATTTGGACATTTGATATATCTGTAAAAGTACACAATATTTTGACACGGAGCACATTTTTTTATGGCAAGCCTTTTTTAGATATTACTGAGCACACAATTTTCTACGTGAACTTAATCTGCGCATAGGTTTTCTATGAAAAATTTAACGGGGCATACAATTTTCTATAAAATGTTAAATTACGCAAAAAATTTTATATTAATTTATTAATTGCGCACAAAAATTTCCATGAAAATTCGAATTAAGTGGAAGAGAAGCGCAAAATTTTCCAATTCAAAATAATCTTTTAACTCAATGCGAACTGAATGTAACATGTTTGATGTAATCTGAACTCAGTTCATACGTGAGTTATGAAAACTTGAACTACATTTGAAATTTTGAAAGAAATAAAGAACTGAACATAATACTTTCTGTGAAATTTTAATTCATGTCGAACTAAGCACAACGATTTTCATGAAAATTATAATTCAATTCAAATTTTCCATTAACATTTTTCTCGATTAAAGCACAACATTTTCTATGAAAATTTAAACTTAGCTCGATTTGAGCGCAAAATTTTTTATGAAAATTTGAACCTCGTTCAATTTGAGCATAATATTTTCTATGAAAATTTAAACTTAGCTTGATTTGAGCACAAAATTTTTTATTATAATTTCAACTCAATTCGCACAAATATTTATATGAATATTTGCACAAAATTTCCTATGACATTTTTTCAGCCAGATTAATCTGGACACTTTATATATCTGCAAAGGACCAGAATATTGAACACAGATCAATCTGAGTACATTTTTTTTATGGAAAACCTTTTTTAGATATAACTGTCAAAATTTACTATGTAAATTTTCAGCCAGGTTAATATCTGGACACTTTATGTATCTGTAAAAGCGCAGAATATTTCGACACAGATCAATCTGAGTGCATTTTTTTTTTGTGGAAAACCTTTTTTAGATATAATTGGGTACACAATTTTCTTTGTGAACTTAAATTGGGCACCGGTTTTTTATGAAAAATTTAACTGGGCATAAAATCTTCAAAAGATATTTTTAATGCAAAATTTTCCACGAAATTTGTAATTCCGCACAAAAATTTGTATGAAAATTTGAACTCAGTTGAGGTGAACCACAATATATTCTATTTGATATGAATCATTTAACTTAATGCGAAACGAATGTAAAATTTTTGATGTAGTTTGAAATTAGTTCACATCTGAGTTATGAAAAGTTGAACTAACTTTGAAATTTTCGTGGAAATGAGGAACTGAGCACAATATTTTCTATGAAATTTTTAACTCATATCGAACTGAGCACAAAGTTGCTTATAAAAATTATTATAAAATATAAATTATTAATTATATATAAACAATTATTATTAATTAATTATTATTATAAATTATTATTATTACAAATTATTATTATTATAAATTATTATTATTATAAATTATTGTTATTATTATTAATTACTCGAATTTTCTATCAACATTTTTTTTTGAAAAATATTTGAACTTAGTTCGATATAAGCACAACATTTTCTATGGAAATTGGAACTCAGTTCCATCTGAGCACAAAATTTTCCATGAAAATTGGGAATCAGTTCGATTTGAGCACAAAATTTTGTACGAAAATTTTAATCCAATTCGAATTGTGAACAAAATTTTCTATGAATTTTTGAACTCAATTCCAGCTGAGCACAAAATTTTCTATGGAAATTTGAACTCAATTGCGACTAAACACAGAATCTGAGCTCAGTTGAAACTGAACACGCACAATACAGTTCAATCTAAGAATAAAATTTATTTTGTTTCATGAGAATAAAACAAAAAAATAAATTAAATAAAAAATAAAAAAAAAAAATGAAAAAAATAAACACAAAATTTCTATGGAAAATATGTGTCAGTTCGAACTGGGCACAAAATTATCATTGAAAATTTTAATTCAGTTTCTATTGTTCACAGAATTTTTGTATGCAACTCAGTGTTTAAACTACTTATAAAATATTCTATAGACTCATGCTATGAGTTGATGCTAAATCTAATATGTGGAAGAACTTTTTGTACTTTTTGAACTTCAGGTACAACTGTATACAATACTCGTATATTGTATAGGAATCTGGACACTGCATTCTAAAACTGAACATACAATTTTTGTGAACATTTTAAGCTAGTTCAATTGAACACTAAATTTTCAGTGAACTAAATTTGAACTGAGCGTAAAAATCTTTAGGTACCTTTAAATTCGTATTATATAAAATTCATTACGTATAGTAATTACACATATTTTATGCTGACCTCCATAAAGTTGAATAAACTTTAACCATTTTTTTTTCTTGCTGATCAAAATCAATTTCTATGTCCATAAAACCATAATTATAATATGTATTAACAATTGATTTCCGATTAAGAAACATTTCGACCGACTATAATAATGAATCACTTCGAGATTTCATTGAACCCCTTAAAACTCTGAAGGGAAAACAGGTGTATTCCATTCTCTGTGACGTGTAATTATCTTGTTCTCCATTAGATTTTGTGGTTGAATGAATCTATTCTTTTGATTTCTTACTGTGCCGCATAAATCATAGTTAAATTATACGGCACAACTATGAATATTCTTTAGCTCACTTTTAGTGTACGCTTTTATCTTTGAGATGAAATCTTCAAAGCCTAGTTCTGAGTTTTTCTGTTCGATTTAGCCAGCTATAAATATTTTCGTTCCCACACGTTTTAAATTACTTTCTTTTGAAGTTTTGAAATTCTTATCCACGTCGTTGTGTTTTCTCTTCTCATGTTTTATATAAATTATTTTTTCTTCATCGCTGAACAAACAAAAATTAATGTTTTGTCGGGTTATCTTTATGGGCATCTGTGTTACCTTTGCGAGTCCGCTTTTGTCCAGATTTGAAGAGCGGGTGTGTTTGATTATTTGGCCTGGCCCACTCTACTGAAAAACAAAAACTAGCGAGAGAGAGAGAGAGAGAGATTAATGATGAGCAGTCGGGTAAAAGTAGAAATTATTCAAATGAAAATCGGACCAATTATATGGATGACAGAGCAGAAGTACAAACTGCACCAGCATCATCATGGTGTAATTAGAGAGACATGAAAAATTGTGATTTGCATGGAAAAAAACGTAAATGAATTCTAACAAGAAACAAAAATCACAAAGAGAAATTGTAATCAGTTACGCCTGAGTACATTTTTATAGAAATCTTTGACCTGAGTAATAAATCTGTATGGCAAATTGATGGCCGCATTCGTCTTAGTAACAAAAGGTGGTGCTGAAAATTGTTACCCGTATTGATCTGTGCAAATCCAAATGACAAATTGATACGCAATCTATTTTCAGATTGATCTGAGTTCAAATTTTAATAGAGAACTCTATGCTTAGATTGATTAGAGTTCAATTGTTTAATGAACATTTTGTTCTTAAGTTAATTTGGGGGTAACATTTTTGTAAAAAGTGTTGTACGCAGATTGATATATAGGGTGGCACATAAGTAACTTTAAGATTTGATCAGTGAATACATTCTTTGTTTAAGCCTTTTTTTCGTCTTTTTACAGAATTAACTAAATAATACTTGGGAAATTTATGATTGAAAGGCTCAGCACAGAACAAAGAACTAAAATTGTTCAATTTTACTTTGAAAGTCAGCATTCGATTATTCAGATCATATCGAAATTTCTTTCATGTTCGAAATGCTCCTAGCGCTCCAACAATTTACCGATCTGTGATCTTCCATGTGTTGGAAAACTTCGTGCAGTTCGAAATGAAGTGACCATTGCTCGAGTGCAAGCAAGTATTGAGGAAAACCCCGAAACTTCCACCAGGCATCGTTCTCAGCAGCTAGAGATGTATTTGCAAAAAATTTTACATATGTTACATCTTTTCCCATATAAAATGCAATTGGTTCCCGAGTTAAAACCAAATAATGCACAAGAACGCATTCAATATAGTCGCCGTAAACGTTACTCATGCGCCACCCTTTATATGGTGATTGCGTTCACTAAGAATGTTGCGAATAAATTGCTGTATGCCCAAATTAATGCTATTTGAAATTGTTAATAAATTTATTGTGTGATTTTTTGAGTTCAAATTTGTGCTCAATTTGAACTTGATACTCGTACATATTTTCATAGAAAACTTTGAGAACTGCGTAAAATGTTCATAGAAAATTTCGTGTTCAGACTGGTCAGAGTACAAATTTTCATACAGAATTTTGTGGTCAGATTGATCACAATAATTCCAAATTTTATACTTAGATTGATTTTCGTAGACCATGTTGTGCTTAGATTGATATGAATTCATATTTTCAGGGAAAATTTTGCATTCAGATTGATTCGAGTTCGAATTGATCTCTGCTCAGATTGATTTGTATTAAAAGTTTGGTAGAAAATTGTTCGCTCAGATTGATGCGAGTTCAAATTTCTGAAGTAAATTTTGTACAGAGTTCAAATTTTCGTAAATTTTGTTATCAAATCGATACGGGTTGAAATTTGTATGGCAAATGTTGTGCTAATAAGTATTGATAAAAGTTTAGATTGAATTGAAAACATTTTCACGTAAAAAAAATAGAAAATTTCTTATTCAGATTAGTGCAAATTCAAGTTTTTATGGGAAATTTTGGACTCTGATTGATATGTTTTCAAATTTTTACAAAATATTTTGTGCTTAGATTGATAAATGTTTGAAATTGGTTTAGTTTCAAATTTTCATATGCAATTCCGATCTAATTCAAACTTTTTGTATAAAATATTGCGATAAGATTAATTTGAGTTACAATTTGTTTAAAAAATTTATTATGCTCAATATTATTTGAACAAAAATTTGTCAAGAAATTTTCCTAAGCAACTCATTGAAACAAAACAAATATTTTCTGTTCCAACTGAATTTAAATTCTTTTAAAAAATTTTTACTTTGTTTTGACAGTACTCAAGTTTTTTTTTTTTTTTAATCTTGCGCCCAGAATGACCTGAAATTGGTTTAGCTTCAAATTTGTATACTTAATTTCGGTCAAATTAAAATTCTTTTTTAAAAAATGTTCCGACAAGATTGATGTGAGATACAATTTGTGCTCAGATTTATTAGAAGTAAAATTTTTCAAGAAATTTTCCTAAGAAACTCATTGAAACAAAGTTTATGGCCATATTAATGTAGTTAAAATTTTTCAAAAAAAAAGAAAAAAATATTTTCTGTTCCAACTGAATTTAAATTCTTTTAAAAAATTTTTACTTTGTTTTAACAGTACTCAATTTTTTTTAAACATCTTGCGCTCAGAATGACCTGAAATTGGTTTAGCTACAAATTTTCATACTTAATTTCGGTCAAATTAAAATTTAAAAAAAAAAATCTTGTGACAAGATTGATCTGAGATATCATTTTGTGCTCAGATTTATTAGAAGTAAAATTTGTCAAGAAATTTTTATAAGAAACTCATTTTCAAGAAAAATTTTGTGGCCAAATTAATGTAGGTAAAATTTTTCAAAAAAAAGTATTTTTGTATTTAAAAACTTGTGCCCAAACACAGCTGATCTTAAATTTTCATAGAAAATAGTGTGCCCTAATTGAACTGAGTTACAAATTCCATAGACAATTTTGTGACACGAGTTACAATCGTCATGGAAAATTTTGTTTAAAATTTAAATGTTTATAGAATATTTTATGCTCAAATAAATCCGATAGAAATTTCGCAAAAAAAAAATATAAATTGTCAACAACAATTTGTACAGAAAATTTGTTCACAATTTGGTTTGTATCGTAAAAAAATTAAGCTCAACTTAATCCGATTTAAATTTATCTTGAAACTGTTGTGCTTAAAGTTGTGAAAAAGTTCTATCATGCAGTAAATGACACACAAAACTTTACAATCATGACAAGCTTCTTTAGATCGTGTCCGTCATTTACCTTTTCGAGAGAATGCCTGCTTTGTTAAGCATATTTTTTTCAGAACTATTAACATTTCCTTTATCAGAATCTTAATAATCATCTACCAATCAATCAAAAAAAAAAAAACAAAAAAAAAAAAAAAAAAATTATCGCCTTTGCTGTGAACAGAAAAGATTTTGTTTTCATTCAAGTAATCCATGTCCCTCTCTCTCCCTCTCTCTCTCTCTTTGTGTCTCCTGCGGAAGATCTTAAAATAGTTCGACATAGGTTTGGTAGTTACCTGAAAACTTTGCATGTAACTTTATATGTTCAAATCAAATCAGATGAAATTTACATATTTTTAGGGCCGCTTTAAAACTTTGCAAGTCAGCAGTTGGGCAGTCTGTAATATATTTTAATATTAATGATACAACCCTACAGTTGATGATCTATAACGCGTTGCCAATTTACTGTAGAGAGAACAATCAATGGAACGAACGAACAGACGAACCAACGACAACAAAGTGATCTTAGGCGTAGAATTACAACAGAATTGCGGAGCGTTTAAAGTAATTATGCTGTCATTTAGCCCGAGTGGTGTTACTTAATGGCTTTCGAGCAAAAATTCTAAAGAAAACATAAAACATTGAACGGCAGACAGCCAGAACGAATATTGCCGGATCTTGAGTGAACCGAAGACTCGTAGTGATTAACAGTGATCGATTGATTTTCTTTTCTAGCTTTCAATTCGATGCTACAGTTGGCCAGTTGGTCGTCGGTCTGTTGGCCGCTTGGCCAAGACCCATTAGCGATTTCAAATTATAACTGGTTGTTGCTGGTGTTGTTGTGGTAGGGACCGGGGTGATGGTGGTGGCTGTGTTTGTAAAAAGCGACACCGACACCAGCAGCACCACTGGCATCATCAAGCTGGGCACTCTTAGACATAACCTCCAAGTCAACATATAGGCCATTAAGTTATATAAACATCGAAAGCAAAAAGAAAAGAAAAAAACAAGCCTACGACTACCACCACCACTACTACACAGTTTTGGTTAAAGTCTAGCTTTGCCGAAGAATAAAATGGAGAAGACGCATAAACCACTTCACAGAGTATCTTAAACAAGAATTGAATTAAGCGTAATGAGTTGGAACGGAAACGTGTTTTGCTACAAGGGGTCTCGAGCGGTTCCTAAGTTCCTCCAAACACTCTACCTGTTCCACCGCTTCATTCCGCTCGGTTATTGTGCCTTGAGACCGCACTCACCGAAAAAAGAGGAGGACTTTTTTGCTTTTACCCATTTTCGGTAACCCCCATAATCGAAAAGATCGTTTGTTAACGACGTTTCCTTTGCTATTAATAACATTTATAGTAATTGATAAATGATTGGTATTTCGGGCTGTCTATAATTTACTTAAGACGTCATTGTAACACTTTGTATTTAGGCCTTCTCGGGTGGAAAGAAGTTTATTTGCCCTAAACGTTATGATTTTGAGGAAGAAACCATGAAATACGTTTTCTATGGTTTATGAAAATGTAATTTGAGTATGCAAAAAAAGGCTGTTAATAAAATATTAACGAGCCTAAGTTATGCTGTATTTGTAGTGTTTATGGGCGAAAGATGAATAAAAGAGCACAAAGAGTTGTTAACCATGGGAGCAGAGAAATAATAAACAAATGCTTATAACATTTGCAAATACCACAAGTAATTAAAGTTAAACCTTTAGGTGAGAAAATAGTAAAAAAATGAGGTAAATATTGAGCAGTTTATTGCTAGAGTTGGGGTTTTCTTAGAATAGTTCAAATAAAGTGCGATAGGAGGCGCAATCTTCGTCGCAATTACTACAATTTACGTATGAGTAATACAAAGTAGTGGTTAAATATAAAAACTTGTGGGAAGTGCTAATAGTTGCCATCGTTGGATTTCTTTTAATATAGTGTAATTAATGAGCGGTAGGAGGCGCAATAATCATGATATAATTTACGTTTCATATACGGATAAAGCGTAACGTATTCGTTCCAAATTACAGTTGATGCAAAATTTTTTGCGAAAATTTTTCTAACCACATATTAGGAAAATTCTTACAAAACTTATTTCGAAAACCATGTGATGAAAACATTAATGTAGTGAAAAAATAGTAAGAAAAAATGGTATGAATAACTTTCTAAGCATATATTAACAAAATTCATACAAAACTTATCTCGAATGTCACGTGGTGGAAACATTAATGTAGTTAAAAAATAGTAATAAAATGAGGTAAATGTTTGGCATTTTGTTACCAGGATTGCTTTCTAGTATGTTGCAATTGACATAATTTATCTATGATATACAGCTATAACGCTCAATTTGCTGCAAAATTATTTCATACACGTTTTTTCCAAATAGGTGAGAAAACATTTTCAAATCTTTTTTTGTTACTCATTCGGTGAAAACATTTATTGAGGGGAAAGTAACAAGAAAAAACGTGGTTAATCTTGGCATTCTGTTGCAAGCGTTTGTTTTTAGAATAGTAGAACAATTAATGTGCGATAGGAGGCGCGATTAACTCAACTTACGTATAAAATATAAACAATTTTAAATCGTAACGTATACGTTCCCTACTACAGCTTCTGCAAAAATAGAAAAATTTTATCTGCGCGGATTAAAAAGCTCCTTTAACACTTTTCTCGAGAGCAATGTATTTTAGATATTCGCTAATTTTTTACTCTACAATTGAGTCGAATCTTATAAAAAATATATTATCGACTGGCTAACTTCTTACTTGGCTAACTACCGGCAAGATTTTACAATATTGTATTAACTTTAGGCCACAGATCGTGTCGTATGTTATTCGTATGATCGTTAGCTGCATTAAAATTCTCACTGTTAATACGACGAGACATTATAGCTCATAAACTTTTGGGTTGTATCATAAATACTTAATATGTAAATTTAATCCGACTTTATTCGAACATGTAAAATTACATGTAAAGTCGTCAAGTAACAACAAGAATATAATCGGAATGTTTTGAGATCTTTATTGGAAGCGAATATTTGAATATTTCCTGTTCTCATCATCGTTGGCTTCATTTTTTTGACGTTATTGAAAGATTGTTGATTTCGGAACTTATGGTAAATGGAGCTGTACTAATTTGAGCATAGAAGAATTCATCAAATGAAATCAAGTGAACCTTCTTCCAAGGAAAATCTAAAAAAAAAACTGCTAGGATTTTTTATTTTATGTACGTTTTAGTACCGTGAATCAATCTGAGTACAAACTTCCAATGCAAATTTAGCTCAGATCAATCTGAGCACAAAATTTGTTATCAAGGTTTTCTCTAAAATGAATCTTAGGCACTCTGTGCCTACAAAAAATGTTTGTCGTTTAAACCAGCTCAATTCAAAATAGAAATCGCCAATATTAATATTTAGCTTAAATCAAATTACGTATAAAAAAATGCTACGTTCTGGTTTTGATCAAAGTGAACACAGAAATGTTTATACAAGTTGAAGATAAAATCAATTAGCTTCATTTTTTCTTTATTTCGATTCAGAATTTGATGTATGAAAACCAAAATCATGAAAAATTATATTCATACTTGTAATATTGAGTAAAGAATTTCCTGTAAATATTTGAAATAAGTAAAAAATCTACGAAAATTTTTTTGAGAATGTTTAAATGTAACTGAGCACACAATTTGCCATGAACAGTTGATCTCGATAATGTGCGAAATTTTTATGAACTCAAATTGAATTGAGCACAAAATTGCGTATGAAAATTTTAACATAGATCAAACTGGGCACAAAACTGTTTACAAAATTTTCAATAAAAATTGCAGCTAAGATGAACTGAGCACAAATTTTTTACGAAAACTTAAACCATAATCAAATTGAGTTCAAACATCACTGTGATGTTGTCCACTCAATTCAATTTATGTATAAATTTTGCTACAAAAATTTCAATCCAGATCAATCTGAATGCAACATTTTCTATGATAACGTTAATTCAGTTAGATCTGGGCGCTATATAGAAATTTTGTACGCAGAGGAGATCTGCGATCACAAACTTATCATAATTGACCTCAGGTTAATTTTGAGCACAATTTTTTTTTAAGTTAGGTTTTAAGTTAGGCCAAACAAAACACAAAAATTTGTGTGAAAGTTGTAGAGGATTGATTGACAAAAAAAAATTCTATGAGAATTTTAAGGAAAATCAATTTAGGCACAACAACAAATTTTTTTTTTTGAAATTTGTTCTCAGATTAAAGTGAGCTTAAAAAATATGTGTTAAAATATGAGACTAGTACAAAATTTTCTACGAAAATTTAATTTCAAATTAGTCTGGGTATAAAATATTTAATTTAAATTTGGACCTTACTAATTTGGGCATTAATTATTGCGTGAAAATTTAAGTCAGATCAATTTAAACGTAAAAGTGTCCACAAACATTCTGCCTCAGGTCGACAACAAAGTTCTATAAAAATTTTGAGTCAGTTAAATTTAAATACAATTTTTTGTACAATTTTTTTTTTACAAATTTTTCTTACAAAAATTTCTGCTGTAATGCAACTTGCTTAGATCCAAATTTTTTACGAAAATTTCATCTCAAATCGATCTAAGCACAAGATTTTCTATAATGTTATTAAATGATCCATGTAAATTTGGATATTTTTCTATATTTTATTTGATAATTTTTCTATATTCTATGCTGAGATAAGCTCAGTTTATGTACAAAATTGTCTATGTGCATTGAGACTCAGACATTACTTGTTTGGTTTAAAATTAAATTGCACTACATTCGAACTGTGGAACATTTTATTAAAAACTCCAAATTCATTGATTCCGCAAGAAATGTCGTAAAATTATTTAACCGTTTGGTAATGAACACTTTTTTAAAAAGTATAGGGTGATTTTTTATGATTTAAGTTTTTCATGTTGGCAGCACTGGTTGGTAATGACGTCCAAACGTCAGCTGTCAAAATGAAAAGTGTACAGTATACTCTGCCATTTCATCATGAAAAGACTAACAAACGAGCAACGATTGCAAATCGTTGAAATTTATTATCAAAATTCGTGCTCTGTGACAAATGTGTATCGTTTGATACAAACATTTTATGGTCGTCATAATCGATCTGCTGAATCAACAATTCGTGCTGTTATCTCCAAATTTCGCACCAAATTTACTTTGTTGGACATAAAACCATCGACTTGCATGTAGAGTGCGTACAGAAGAAAATATAGCACCCGTAGCGACCAGTGTTAATGTCAATTCGTCGCCGTTCTCAGCAAATGGGCATGTGTTACTCAACCACAAGGTTTTTTTTTTTGCCCAATTGGTTGAATTGAACTTGGTTGGCATGTGGTTTCATCAGGATTGTGCAACATGCCACACTGCTCGTGAAGCATTAGATATGTTGAGGGATGAATTTGGTGAGCAGCTTATCTCTCGATTTGACCCTGTGAGTTGGCCCCCAAAATCTTGCGATTTAACGCCTCTTGATTATTTCTTGTTGGGTTATGTCAAGTCGTTAGTCTATGTGGACAAGCCGAACACTATTGAAGCCTTACAGGATAACATAACGTGGAATACAGGCCGAAATGCTCGAAAAAGTGACGAACAATTGGACCTTCCGAATGGACATTTTGAGACGGAGCCGCGGACAACATTTACATGAAATTAACTTTAAAAATTAAATGGCAAAAACCAATTTATCGATTCCAATAAAAAATTGTAATATATGATGGAAATTTGAGTGTTTTATTCGGTTTAAAATAAAACTACTATTGAAAAATCACCCTGTATTACTCGTATGTATTCAATACCCCATTAACGGGTGTATTCTCTATATTTCGGGCACGCAAATTTTCGATTCATACCATTTGAATTATTACACATATCTCCGAAATTAGCAGAAATGTAATTTGCAAGATATAGTTGCCTCAGCTCCACCTATCGTACTTTAATTGTACTATTCTAGACCTTTTTACTCTGCGAATAGATTACGGAACAGCTTCAATGAAATAACATATATTTATATTTGTGGATACACTGAACACCACAGTGTGGATACACTGAAACGTTAACTTTTGTTTAATGGCATTCCGAGAGGTCACATATGGAAAACTTTTCTGATCATTTCATTGCTTGTAGTGATATCATAGACTTATATTGATGTTTATCCATAAATATACACTTTCTTCCCCAGAAACCTTCATTATTTGGTTAGCAAGTTGGAAAAAGTTTTTCTCTTCCTTGCAAATTTGCTTTTCAGATTTTCTTAAATTACCGCTTAGCACTTGTTTTGACGATGCCAATTAATTTATACGTGCGAAAAAGCTTTTGCTTTATGCCATTATAATTACTCTTATGTACTGTCCTGTTAATGTATCATGCTTTAACAACTTGTTAACACTTTGCTGTGTGTTGCCGCAAACATTTATCACTTCGAAGTGGGCGGTCGTTGAAACAATTAAAAATTTTTGCATGTTTCGCCCATAAAAATCACATAGATAAAATTTCTTCACTTGCGTATCTGTTGTCATCCCTGCCCAGTTTGTTTTTACGGGATTCCACATGACGACATTGTATAAAAGTTCCATGTTGCGCGTGCATGGACTAGCTGACGGGGTGAGCGTGTATGACAGAATGAACTTTATGTTATGGCAATGCCAGAACGCCGGGCACATACAAATTGTATGGCTAAATAATAAAAGTTTAGAGGATTTTTTTTTTGATGGGGGGAAGAAAATTCCGCCAGTTATGATAAATTTTGCATTGGGTGCATTAATTTTTTTCTAACTAAAATGAAACCTGATTTGACAAATTGTTGTAAATTTATTTAAAGTTTATTTCTACTTTTTTTGCAAGAAATCCAATTTTAAGCAAGCTGAGTTTTTGCAAAAGCGAGAAAAAAATCCGGAAACTGTGAAGCCGTCCAACAAAGTTGCCAATGTAGTTTTATTCACACAAAACCATTGAATTATTTTTATAATTTACTACCAAAATTGTCGCCTATATCCTTATAGTGGATGGGAATAAAACTCCAAAACCTGATTTTTTTACAAAAAAAAAAAAAATCCTTCACTAATGCTTTGGCTACCCTGTGCGCTTGACAAAGTTACTATTCACAACTACAGGCTGCATCTACACGTGCATGTGAGTTTTAAACCTGCAAATGCTTAAAGGCTTAACAGAAAATCCAGTTTTGACAATTCAATTCAATTTCAATTAAACAAATTTTTATTTTTGACTGGAAACCAGTCGCCGCCATCGTTTTGCATTTCATTGAATTTCATTCCATTTTGCTGATTTTATTTTCTCATACTTTATATTTATGTATTATTTTTTAATCATTTATCATATCTTCAATATTATCGCTTCGATTTTTCAATGCGAGTATGCGATAGCTTTATGGTTTTGTTCATTGAACAACAAAAACTGACAACCAAACGTAGCAACTTTAACAATAAATATTCAGTGAACAAATCACTTTTCATGTTTACATTAACCTTTTACACACACAAAATGCTATTAATATTAATAATAATTTAAGAGTATTCTCAATGAATTGACTGAAATTCGAATGCAATTGTTTCAACCTGACACGAATCGGAAAATGATGACTACATTCGTCTGAATATTATGTGCGTTGCTCAATTTTTGCCGATAATTTAAACGCAATTTAAAAATATAAACGAAGGCCAGGAGAAAAAATTAACTAATTTTAATAAACACAATAGACAGGAAGGTATTATATTTGTATGGCCAATAAATGTTTCCACTACTATTGAAATGAATCGCGCTTTATCATTGAACTCTCGTGGATATATCATTTATCATTTGCTGGTACGCTGTGATATATATTTGTTGGCATCTTATTTGTGAAATGGAAACCATCAAGCATTCGGGCACAATAACCAGATAAAACTCTATCACAATTCTGTGAACGGTTTAGGAGTTCATACCCAACACACAGACTGTTAGCGATTTTATATAAATATCACCGACAACATAAATCTGTATTGTTGCAACCCAATACTGATCTCAAAACGGATGGAAAGTGTAATCTGTGAAGTTCTGACACCTCTAATCTATCCGTTGTTAGTAACACAATGTGTCGATCGAATTCTATTTGAGGTGATATTTCTTTAGAATCCCCAAAGATTGTGCGAGCATATGAAAAATGGGGCAAAGTTCGATTCAAAGAAGTTTTGAAAAATAAGAAAGAATTTCAATTCTATCCAACAAAGTTTTAAGAAATAATATTGAAATAAAAAGTAATCGAGCTTTTTCGCAGCTAATCACGGCCATGGCACGATCAATTCGCAATTTGGTTTTAAATACTAATCTCATTTAAAAGTAAGAATAGCATTAAAAAAGTGCAAATTTTTAATAATATGAAAATTTGATAAGAATCTGTGGAAAATATGGTTGTAATCGATAAAATTAAATAAATTTGGATTAAAATAAATTAAATGAGTAAAAATTTATAAAAAGAAATAAGTAAAAATTTGGGTAAAAACTAATCGATAAAGAAGCTAGAAATACTGAATGAACTAGAAAAACAAGATGAGCACTTAAAAATCCAAAAAATTCAAAAATTAAAGAAGAGAGATAAACATAATTATAATTAAAGACAAAAATTTTCAGTATTGTTGGAATGTTAAGAAAAAGGTGGGAGACGATCAACAACTCTAAAACTTCAGGTAAATTTTTAATATTCTGCAAAAAGAAACCTTTAATATCATTTACTATTACTTGGATGAATTCAAACAGAGTCGTACATGCATGTATCTATTAGACATTGTAATAAGTAAAGACAAAAATGTTCATTACTGCTCGGACGCTAAGAAAAAGCTGAGAATCAAATAACTCTATAACTTTAGGCAAATTTTTAATATTTTGCAAAAAAAAAAAAAACAGAATTAACTATAAAGGAAAGTAAACTTTAGAATGTCTATAATGGTTTTTTTTCTCAATTTTTATAACGTTGGGCACGGAAGTAAATAATAATTGGTATAAATAATTTTAAAAAACCACTGTAGTTATTTAAAAAACTTTAAATAGCGTCATCTAGTGAACAAAAAATTTAATTTCAAATGTGGCAATGAGGAACAAAATGAAGATGTCTCAAGAAGTAGTATTTTTACATATTTTATATTTTGTGAAAGGGAAAATAAGAGACAAATAATTCTAAAGCATCTCAAGTTAAAATTTTCAAAATTGTAATCCACACACGAAAAGAATAAATACAGGGGGTAACGAATATTTTTATAGGGGTGTTTTCAGAGTTTTCGTTATTTTAAGGAAGCACATAATAGGCAAATGGCTCTAAAATCAAGAAGATTATTAAAAGTTCTAAAAGAACCCCATTTACCGAGGATTACAGGCGGGTAAAAATTACCACAAGGGCATTTTCTGCATCATATTCAAACTATGAAGGCGAAATCTATAAGGTGTAGTATGACATGACAAAGTATGACATTCAAGGCTTTATTTAGCATAGTTTAAATGATCCAATTTAGATCAAAAATGCTCCTTTGTGCTCGATAATTTGTAATTTTTGAAGGTAATGTAATTAATCCACTCTGACAGAGACCCCTGTCCCTACTGGAAAAAAAAACTGGAACAATTTCAAAAGCTTCTCTTGAAATGAATTTTTCGCCGTCAAAATCATTCGACACAGAGGGGATCAGGTGATAATCACTTGTTGTTAGGTTCGGACTACAATGTAGATGCATAAAAACCTCCGAACCAGGCTTGCGGAATTCATGGCGAATGACTATCGATGTTCCCGGTCTGGCATTGTCCTGATAGAATACAATTCTTCTCATATTGGCAAATGCTGGCTACTTCAAAGCGGTTGGTGGTAGATCCGACTTAAGAGTTTGGCCATAGGAGAGCAGCTCATTGTAGATGATTTCCTGCCAATCCGAACAAACAAATATGCATTATTCGTGAAATACAGGCTGAATGGTCGAAAAAGTGACGAAAAGTTGAAACTTCCGAATGGACATTTTGAGACGGAGCCGCGGACAACATTTACATGAAATTTTCTTTAAAAATTAAGTGGCAAAGACCAATTTATCGATTGCAATAAAAAACTTTAATATATGATTCAAATTTGAGTGTTTTATTCGATTTAAAAAAAACTACGACTAAAAAGCTAAGCGTGTCTTATGAAATGTTTGGCATTGAACCATTTCTAAATCATTCTCATTTGTTCCGAAAACATTGCGATCATAAAATGCTCAGCAATTAAATAAATTCTATCATTTATTTCAACTTAATAAAAAAACCCCAAACTTTAACTTTTGTTTTACTCAAACCTAATTTCTTGTTCGTATTCATGTAACTTCACCTCACCATTGACTTTGGAGCACAAAACAAGCATAATTGTGAACAAAATACTTAACAGCAAATTGTGAATGTCAATGGCGTGGAACAAACAACAAACAAACTACACGCCCTCTGTGCCATCAAAGTAGTGCAACAGTAACAGAACCTCAATACAATTTAAACATAAAGAACTTACATTACATTGCACATAGGGTGTAATAGGAAACCGAACATACATACATACATATAAGACGTAGAGTCTGAACATTCCAGCTTTAGTGTAAATAAAACAAATACGTGTACGTACTCCCTCCACTTCCTCTACACATTGAACTTTAACTTTAAGGGGGTCCAGAGCGAAACAAATGTGGCTCCCCCATTTCCCCCACTACTCATACGCGCTATTACATTTACATACGCCTCGTTACGTCAACCAACCAATCCGTCCCTTGCGAGAATTAGAGTTTGAATTCAAACATGTTGGAATGCAACGCATGATGTGTTTTCCAAACTAAACTGTATCAGACAACGACAAATGGATGAATCCCTGCTTCATTTTCTCTAGAGCAAAAAGTACAAAAGCAAACAACATATTATCACTGTGTGTGCGTGTGTGTGTGTGTACAGGAGACAGACAGAATACAGAGAAGAAAAGAACATTTGGCTGGAATACGACAATAAAACGCAAACTTAAAAGGGGAAAAGAATCCAAACGAAACAAATGATGGTTGAAGCGGGAGCGGTCGGTGTATCAGAGAGAAGGGAGTGGTGGTGTGGTGTATTGTGTTGTGTTGTTGCTTTGAAAGAAACAAAAACCTGTCAGTTCAACTGACAGTTAATCTAAATTAATACTGACATTCCTATTTGTGAGCCAAAATATACACTAAATATATTGGGGCGTGTGGGGGAAATTTTGGGGGGGTACATAAGAACGATAGGAGGAGCAGTCAAATAAAGCATAAGAAGAATAATAACATGTGAAGAGGGGCAATAAAAGAACAATTATTTGTGTCTGCATTCGTATCGAAGTATGCCTAGCAAATCATGAGCAATTCATCAATATACGAATGAGTACTACAACTAAATTAACATTGATCTATGATGATTTATATGTATGTTAACAAGGCATGGTGGCATGACGCACAGTGGGAGATTTTATTCATCGCTTATCATAAACCAACAGTGGGAGTGGTTGACAAAAGTAGCAACAAACCAAAAAATGTTTAGAAGTTTTAATCATACATACTCGTATCCGACAGGAAATATGTTTTGTATAAACTTTTGAAATCTATTCAAACTGAAAGAATATGATGATTTTTGTTCCATTTTGAAACAACCATTGCCATTTTCCGCTAAAGGAACACACGAGATGATCAATTCGAAAAGCATGAGCAATCAAATTCGGTCCTCATAAAGTTGATAGCTAGTGGTGGAGATATGCATTTATTTGTAATTTATTAGTACTTGACAGAATTTAAACGTGGTCGTACATACAGTTATAACCACATTATTAAATGACGGAATGGGGTTTATTTAAAAAAAATTAATAAAATAAAGTGGAATTTTACACCAGGAAAATCATTCTCCGTAGGCAGAAACAAATGGTAATCACTTGGTGCTAGGTTTGGATTATAAGACAGGTACATAAGAATCTCCCAATCAAGCTCTCGGAGCTTCTGGCGAGTCACTGTCGGTGTCGGTGTGTGTGGCCTGGTCTTGTCCTCAAAGAATACAAATTATCTTCAATTGGTCAAAGTTGGCTGCGATTGTTGCCTTCTGAGGTTGTCAGTGGGGGAAAAGCTTACAGCAAATGTTTCCCTACCAATCCCACCAAAAACATATAGAATCCTTCATTACCGCTAATTTTGGCTTGGCTACCATTAGCGTCGGGTTATCACGTTCCGACAACGACAATTTTCGCTTAATGTTGTCGAAAGTGACTTCCTTTTCATAACTAGTCACCATTCGTTTCAGACATGGTTCGATTTTGTTGTGATTCAACAGTGATTTGCGGGTGAAAATACATTCCATCAGGTTTTTTTTGCGTTAGCTCATGTAGCACCCATACGTTGAACTTCTTTTTGCATCCAGCTTGAAGAACGTCTTGACGGTCTGATTTTCTTGAACAATGTTTTAACGGTCGGACTTGACGATTTCCGTTAATCTCTCAACATTTTCGACAATTGGCTTTCCAGAGCTTGGTTCATCATTAACATCAAAATGAACGGAACAGAATCGACAAAACCATAGCATGCTGAGTCAAACTATCACAAACTGTCTTGAGTGGTTTTTGGAATGTTTCTAACGTCTTCTAACATAATTCGATTGCATAGGGTTATCCATTTTTCGGTTTCGAAAGTAAAGTTGAATAAAAAAAGAGATGAAATCAGTCGAGGTAAGAAGAAAAATTGAAGAGTCGGTGAGAATCAGTTCCAAAAGCTATGATTTCGAAGAAATTTTTATTTCATTATAATGCTTTAATCTTGACATTGTTTACGAAATACAATGTCATTTAAATGACCGCCTCCGGATTGATTGCAGCAATTGATCCCTTTGAGGTAGTTTTCGAAAAAATACGGTCCAATGACAGCTCATGACTATAATGCGCACCAAACACTTACCTTTTTCGGATGCAGTGCCTTCTCCTCTACAATCGCTTCTGCATTCTTCGAGCTCAATATGTGAAAATTTTGTTGGTTGACGTAACCACCGAGTAAGAAATGAGCTTCATCGATGAATAACATTTTGTTCGGTTGAAAATCCACGTATGAATTACCACTTTTGTAGTAAGTTTTAACCATTTTTACGTGTTCTTCAGTTGTTAAACATTCCATATTCGTAAATGGCAAATCTTTCACTAAATAATGAAAACTTCAAATTACAAATATTTAACAGCTGACTGCCTTGCCAGACCGGCTGTTTTGAAACCACTGTGAAAAAATAATCAATTTCTTTTCACTACGTGATAATAGAAATGCAGACATCTGTATATATATGTATATATATACATATATACTATATCAAAAAAAAATATATATATACATATATACATTTTTTTTTTTTGATAGCGGTCACCTCCATGTGTAGATGGTCACTTTTTGTTGTCAAACAAGTTCTAATTATGGATGGATTGATAAATGGCATTAATTAAGAATTCCCGTCTTCCTGGGAAATTTGAAAATCTATGCCACTTTATCGGCGAAAGCAAAACTGCATGAGAATGGTAGATTCATTAATTGTACTACACTTTGCGCGAGTACACGAGTACATATTAAAATGCGTGCAATTATCAACTAAAGTTAGAGGCTCTCCAGTGGTTCTTTAAGTCGCCAAGTTCTTCCACCACAGTGCTTTGAGTTTACCTCTCTGTAATAACAATGACTATGGTGAAAATATCATGCGCCGTTGCCAGCCTTCAACAACGGTTGTCATGCAGTGCAGTATTTGGGCAATGATGCAGAACGTAACAACTCGTATCAAACAGAAGCGCGGGCACCATCCACTTACATTTACATAAACGATGCCAAATCATATACGAGTACATTACAAGTATCTTTCATTCTTTTGCTAAATCCAAAATGCAAAGTTTATTCCAATTAATGGGCAAAATTCGTACTATTTAACACAAAATTTGCCAAATCGATGAAACACAAAGAACCTCCCATTTCGTCCCGCACACCGTTGATGGGTCGATGATGTTTTATTGTGTGAAACGGAAGTTGGTGTGTTGTAGCAACTTAACTCACTCACGATTTGTCGCCACTGTTTTCCTCCTTGTTAAGCGTTACTTTTTCATTGTTTATCTCTATTAAATCGTATTTGTCTGCCGTTTCGTCCGGTACCCGCTCGGATTATGTCTCCTTTTTCATTTTCTTTTTCTTTTTTGTATATAAATTCAGTCCATAAATGGTTTTTTTTTCTTTTCTACTTTTTTTTTTTGCTGTTGTGTTACTGCTGTATTCTATGTAAATTTATTTTATTGTGCTCCATCATACAAATGCACATTCATTTCGTTTGTCTTGTCACCCTGCGCCGTCACCATCATATTCGTTTACGTATTCTTTTCTCTGCTTCTTCAATTGTTATAAATTATTCAGTGTTTTATTTTTGGTTCCTACATTTTGTATGACAATACTGTGAATGTACTGCAGATCAATAGATAGAGTCCAAAGTGCTTTTGTTTTCTTATAATATTGCGTGTGGTCGATAAGTGAATAGCTTGGGTGTCTGAGGAGCAGCTCAGTTAAACTAAATTGAGAATCGCTGGGGAAGCGGGGACTTGCCAGTTTTTGATGGCCAGACACTATAATGTCTGTGAATATACCGGGGTTTTCAGCATCAAAAGTAAAGTAGAATAAAACAAACATAAAGCTAAGATTTCGATGAAACTTTTATTTCATTATAATGCTTGGACTTTGCCATTATGTACGAAATATAGTGTCATTTAAATGAGCGCTTCTGGACTGGTTGCAGCAATGAATCCTTTTGAGGTAGTTTTCGAAAACTTTTTCGCACATTTCGGGCGGTATCTCAGCGATAACCTGACGTATGTTGGTTTTTAAATGCTGCTACGTGTGGGGACTATACGCATAAACACGATCTTTGACGTAACCCCATAAAAAAAGTTTAACGGCGTCAAATCGCAATTTGACAGTTTGACCAATTGACGTCGTCAAAGCGTAAAATTACGCTTTATAGAAACTTCTCATGCAATAAAGCCAAATCGGTCGTGTTGTGTGGCTCGTGGCATCGTGTTGTTGAAACCACATATCGTCCAGCTCATAATTTTCAATAATCATAATCTTCAACCCGTACGATAGGCTCAATTGCTGAGAACTCCGTGACAAAAATTGAAAACATCGGATTATCCGTTAGAAGTGATATTGTCGGCAGTTCGCCCATTGCGATTATGCACAGGCCTGACTACATCTGTAACGCGTCCAGTCTCTTCAAATTTCTTTATATTCTTGCCAATTCCATGTACAGTTGGTCGAATATGACGACCATAATCACTCCGTAATGCACGAAAAATGCCACATTTGAGTCACCAATTTTGTAGTAAGTTTTTACTGCGCGTTCTTCGGTTGTTAAGCGATCCACATTCGTAAATGACAAACCTTGCACTAAATAAATAACACTTCAGATGGCAGGTATTTAACAACTGACAGCCTTGCCATACCGGCGATTTAGAAACCATTGGATGGATAACCCTATACATTTGCTAGAAGGTTTTATGGCAAGACTCGGTTCTTTATGGCCTGTTTAGAAAGTAGAAACGGTCATATCATTGGAAATTTTTAGTCACATTTAATGAGACCTATTGCTTCATAGCGAATCTCAGTGTTTTAAACAAATTTATAAGTGAAGGCCTTAACGATCGAGGCATCTGCAGCTCAAATAAATGCTGATAGGTACTGCTATTTCAAATAGCTAATCCGAAATAACTCTAGTCAGTGTAATGAACTTCAACGAATGTGATTTCTATTTGGCGACGAGTTTTCACCTCGTAGGTTTCTTTGTCGTTGAAATATAAAACTCAGATTTTATCAACGCTCATAGATGGAGAAATGTACAAATGGTTAAGACCGTATATTCGATTCGATTTTCACTATAAGTAAAATTATCATCCAGTAGGTGCAAAATTTTTTTAGTTGTTCTTTCCTCCTCCAATTTTCCCAAGCCGACTGGGCGATAGTTATTTTAGATGATTCACAGAGGAGTAGCTTATAGTAAATTATTCCTTACCAATTCCACCGAACCATCTACTATAGTTTTGATAGTGCGATGTGCAAAACCTTCCTGACTGTCAATCCTGAATTAGCCACCGCTTACGCCGGCTTATCGCTATTCGACCGTGATCGTCTGGTTTGACGTTATCAAAAGTGAACCGCTTTTTTATCACCAGCCACCAGAGATTGGTCAATTGGGCTGCAATTCAGAAGCAATTCATCTACGAATGAAAATTTTGTTCATAAGGAATTTTTTACATCGAACTTATTTTTACACCCAGCCTTATTTAAGTGACTCCGAATGAAAAAAAAAATCTAAACAGTGATTGCAGAGATTGGTCCTGACGATTTCTGTTATTCTATCAACATTTTCGATAAATGGCCTTCCATACCGTGGTATATTTTTGGCATCAAGACTGCAGTAATTTAATCGATGAAACCATGATTACGTGATTGGCTGTTACAGTCTCAGGATCATAAATAATATTTGTGTTTTCAGTCGGCCAGCTTGCGTTTTAGCCTTTATCGCAGAAAAACTATAAAATATGGCATATTTTCCACATTTTTGACGCGCGGTCAAACAAGAATAAGTCAAGGAATCACAAAACTGTTACAATAGTTTTTTGAATCTTCCTAATGCTATTTAGCATAACCCAATCGTATTTGTGCAACTCAAGATACAGATTACTAAAGCCATCTATCGGGAAAATAAGGGATTTCTTTTTACTCTACCTTATATTACTAGTATTATGAAAAATCCGAAACGATAGTGGACGTATTCTGGAAAAGGTTTAGAGTAGTATCATTTTGTTTCTGAACAATAATTGAATGAAGACTTTGACTTTTGAAGATTGCATGAAGACTTCTAATTTGTCTTCATACGGCATCAGGTGGCTTTAATGACGTATTAAATGTGAAAATGTATAACCAATGTTTATGACGTATGCAATTTGTAAAATTTTCCAAATTTCATAAATTTGTGTTACAGGGAATTACCCTAACTAACGTTCGCTTTATTTGCCTCTTTCTTAAACCCCAGGATAAACTCTCTATCGTATAACAGAGAAATCCCGCTAACCTCAAACCACAATAGACTGCAACACTTTCCATTATTCGTGAACACAATTCGTCGCTTGGTTCATTCTACAATACATTGTCGTCCTAAGAGAAATGTGTAACAATATCCAAATGGCTGTAAGGACTCTAAGGACGTCAATCAAAAAAAAAAAAAAAAAAAAAAAAACCCCGAAACCAAAAAGAACCATAAATAAGTGGATTTAAATGTAATTCTAGTGAATAATTTATTTGAACTTTAAATAGGTTTTAAAGGTGTTTTCGTGTTTTCGGTGTTTTCGTTGTACTATAAATAATACAAAAGATTTATCGGCAACTTAAAGGAGCAAGGAACGCGCCCATAATAATGCGTTTATTTTAGGTTCAGTCGTTAAATGTCATGTTCATTCAATAAAAATGAACAACAGAAGTCCCTCTCGGAAATGGCTATTGTAAGAAAAAAAGAGAATTCCACCACTCATACCTTTAATTTTGGAATATAAGTTATAATTCCTGTTCGCGGCACCTGGATTTTAATACAGTAGCAAATATTTGAAGCAAAAATGCTGTGAAAATTTGTGTGAGCTCATTTGTACATATTCATAAACGAACAGAAATTTGTGAAGGTGTTAAGGTACATTATGATTCCATTTATTGGAAATAAACGAAGTGAAAAGAGCAAAATAATGGTAGTAATTACATAGTAACAAATAATAAAACCGTATTATAATAATAAACTAAAATAATAAAATCATATAATATTTGCTCGATAACGTCGAACCTGTGGCAAGTTCTTGATTGCTTGCTTCCAATAGTTTCAACGAAATAGTATTATTATTGTACCATAGGGGGCGCACTGGAAGACAACAGTGGAAATGGGTTACTGCTAGTTAAATATTTAACAAATTTCTATTACTTGACATTTAATTTCTCCCACTTCCAAAACTTTTTTAAAAAATTCACTATCTTCAAACCATAAGAGACTGCTACATATTCTTTTACCCTAATCTATTTGATTTCCAGGTAGATTTTGGCATACCTTCCCGTATAACAACGATATTACAATGTAAGCAAGTACTAGTAAAGTCTGCAATAAACCGGAGCAAGTGAGAGAAAATCATTAAATAGTTTTAAATCAAGAACTTGTTGAACAACTGATGTCAATTAAAGCAACATAACAACAATAATACTTAAAGCGTAGCATATAATACAAATATATTGTAAATCTGTGCGTTATCTACAAACTAATTTAGTTTTCACCCGATTACGATATCATATTTTAAAACTGTGGATAATTTTTATCTACATGTTTTTTACAGTTTATAAATTAGCACCATTAATGCGCGATAGGTGGTGTGCTAGAGTCACGTAAATTAAGCCGCCGACGACAATTAGTTGATCATGAAAAAACTTTTTGATAGGCTTTCTAAGAAATTTCCTTGATATGCTGATAACAGCCATAATATTTACCCATAAAATAAACTACAAAATTTTCAAACTGCCATAAACTTTTCACAACTTCTTGTCTAAGCGTTAATGATGGTTTCGCAAATAGTTTACATGAAGGGCAGCGCGGGATACAGTAAAGGTTCATTATGGCTTTTTGGTGTTAAGAAAGAAACAATTTTCTATTTGATCCTTTCTTACGATATTTATTTTTTATATTTTGACAGATTTAGAAAAAATTTTATGTTGAGTCCTCCTCTATGCAATAGCTTTACTTTGCTATATATAAAAGACCTTCCCGATTCAAGGTATTTTCGGTTGCACCAATCTGTAGGTTAGTCGCTATGCCACATTTCATATTCGACCATTTGGTATTGTTATGTTGGTGATATTAAATCTGTTGCTCACTCTAGATTATATTTATTAAGGCCCGGCGCCTTATAAGTCTCGAATATTCGAATATAACATCACATTGTTGAAATTGGATAACTTATATGTCAATATCAACCAACTCCTATACTCAACCAATTCCTATATATTGTATCAATATCTCTTGTTATGCTCAAACAGAATGAACATTTTTTAAATTTTTTATAAAAACGCCAAAGCCATGAAGATAGATCCCACCGTTCAATGCAGTTCTTATAAGCTGCTCCACACCGGTGCGATTCCGTTGTGCAAAAGGCAGAGTATATGTACTTTTTATGATTGCAATTTTTTGTGCTGGAAAAAATTCTAGCTTATGAAAATTGTTAATTAATTTTGAATATAAATTAACTTGTCTCTGTATGTTTGTTATATGTTTCTGTATCAGTTATCAAACTAAGATGAAACTATGCCAGGTTGTTGCTTTAATATAGGTAATAGCTTTTCAAGTAGTACAAAAAACGCATAATAGGGGGCGTGAGAGTGGTGGTAACTACGTCGTTATTAAGCCAGGAAACTTCCATAGATTTTATAAATAGTTACGATTGGAAATCATTTCATTACTTTCATTTATTTTGTGTACAAATCAGATCCATAATTCCATTTATCTGCCAATGGCATAATGCTTGCAAATCCCCATTTTTATTCGCCGTATTTGTTTAAAATCCAACATATCGTTTGTCAGTTTTTCTCATTATCAAAATTGTTGCAACATTCGTGAATGTTTACATAAGTATTCATTAAAATTGATGAATTTCCAGTGTCAATATCATTTTATGTTGAAGTTATGAACCATAAAAAAAACTATTTCATTTGATATCCATTATTGGTTCATGCAACCAACGTATATTTTTTTTGTTGTTGTCTAACTGTTGAGTGGCATTGAAAATTATGCATTTGCATGCATCATCAATTGCAATGCGGTGGCAACATAATCTCGCTTTAAATTCGCGTTTAATGATTTACTGCCGCTACTGTGGGTTGAGCGAGAGATGACAGGTAATTTTAGTTGGAAAAATGACTTTATAAACTTTATGTTTGAATCATTAAATCGTTGATTGCTTGGAAAATGGTTGTCTTCGTTACTTAACTCTGGACAAGAGACGTATTGAGCATTTCCCGGTAATTTGTTTGAATTGTGGCGAAACTTTAGAGGGTTGCAAATAAGGAAGAAGAAGTCTTTAAATTGAAATCTTAAAGGAACCAATTTACTTTTGAACAATTTACCATGAAAACCCAATGCAATTGTAGCTACTTAATCTGTAAATGTTGAGTATTATAAAGTAATAAACGTCATTCGTAAATAAAATTGTTATAAATTAACTGTTTGCTAATTTCCATATCATTAGAAGAGTTGTATTACTCAATCTCAGATTCATTTATTCATGAATGCATTCTAATCTCCGAGTGCGAAGATAACAAATTACAAACTACATTCAAGATTTCAGACAGCAACATCAAAGTTCAGTCTCCGTAATTAAGCAATAAAACAATAATTAAATATTTCATAGTTCAAACTCGCATAATAATTATTATTAACCTGGTGCTCTGAAAACTTTGATAAACCATCAATAAACCAACTTAAACTAAAAAACTAGCACAAGAGCAAAGTTTATTCTATTTTGAAATGTTATGTAATGAGAAAAGCAGCTTAACCATTTATAACTTGAAGTTAACTTTCAGTTTATTTAGGTAAATGATTGCAAAAATATCTCAGTTAACTGAATGAGTCTTTTTCTTGATGTGCCGTAATAATAATCTGCTCTCTAAATAGCATCGTTTAAATAGCGCATAACTGGTAATTTCCTTACATTTTCCCATAGTTGAAAGACTTGAAGGAGAATGAAACTTTTTCTTCGGTGCATCTCTGGTAAACCTCCTTAATCATAATCATTAGTATTATCATTAACTTTATCGCAATCGTTTTTTGATAAGGGAAGACTTATTATTTATACTTGGCTACAACACATGGCTGGCCACCACGACGATGGCGATGGCGATGATTAAGTCAACGCGAAATTTCTCAACGTTGCATCCATTCATGGAGCAGTGAATACCCGATGGAGAAGAGCAGCTAAATATATTAATATTCCTCCCAGGTAGTTTAGTCTTTTTCCGTTGATTTTGCATATTAAGATGGAAGGAAATATAAAGATAGAAAACAAGATAAAAAGCGAACCGCTGAAAAAAAAAACACAACGCAAAAAATGCATCATCAGTTTTCGTAGATGGCAGAAATTCATGTGAATTTTAAATACGAGTATATTCTTATAAGGCTTTTAGCGTTTCTATGGGAAAACATTGCTAGGTTTGTAATCTCAAAGTTTTTGCACTAAAAAAATGCCATATCTTAATTAGCCCACAGATTGTAATTGGAAACCAAAGGCTGACAAACAAACAGGCTTGTTTGATTCGAAGCTGTATGCTAGGATTTCCAACGCAGTTAGCCCGGCTTTTTAAGAAAATTCTATCCAAAAAGTACCAGGAATACGCAAGTGGTTTTAAAACTAGCCGACCTAACAAACAACACATAAAAAAGGTTACAAAAATTTTCTTTATTTTTTTGACATTATTAACCCTTCAGATCGATACATTTTTTCCAGCGATATTCAGTAGCTTTTATATCGTGTTTATAATAAGAGTTATAAAACTCCTTAAAATAACCCTCAACCACAGACTTCACCTCTTCATTGTTGCCAAATCTTTTACCACCGAGCCATTTTTTCAAGTTTGAAAACAGAAAATAGTCCGAGGGAACTAAACCTGGCAAATAAGGTATGTGAGGAAGCAATTCGAACTTTAATTCATTAATTTTGGCCATCGCGAGGGTGGATGTGTGACCTAGAGAATTTTCTTGATAAAAACAACACTTTATTTTTTGTCAAATACGGTCTTTTTTCCATAATTTCATCACCTAAATGCATAATATTCACCGTTGATAGGTTTTCCTTTCTGAAGATAATCAATAAAAATAATCCGATGCGCATCTCAAAAAACAGACTCTATGACCTTGTCTGCAGATGGAACCGTCTTCGCCTTCTGTGGACACGATTCTCCCATTCTAGTGGACTGCTTTGACTGTTCCTTTGCCTCAGGTGTAAAGTGTTGGACCCATGTCTCATCCATAGCTATAAATCGACTCAAGAATTCGGTTTATTGCTCTATTGAAAGCAAGCGCGGCACCCATCCAGCGCACAGTTTCCTTCGACCAATATGCGGTGTATAGCACTTTTTGAAATCCCTATCATTTCAGCTAGCTCACGCACCTTCAATCGACGAAGACTAAAAATCCGTATTACCATTTTCTTCATCGTGTCTGCCATGGACACCTGAATTTATCGACCACTACGGTGATCGTCTTGTTTAAACGGTCTCGCTTAAACTCTGCTACCCAGTCGAACACGTACGGGCAGACTCCTCCAGAGTAGAATCTAACTCGGCTTTAATATTGGTTGGACTGAGACCTTTCAAATGGAAATATTGAATTACGTAATGGTGGCCAATTTTTGCCCCTGTTTACAAATTCACTGAGATCTCATAATTTTGATGGATCAAATAAAAATACTAAACAACGTAGCGATTTGAAACTTAAAACATATGTTTTATAAGGTTGCCACTTTTGACTTAAATATTTCTTTTTCAAACTATTGGCACAATCTACGGGGTGTGTTCAAAAAAATAGGGTCAATTTTTAAATTTCGCGGGCTACGTACGTACATTCGACTTTCGATTATAATTTTACTTTTTTTTTAATTTTACTTATGTTTCTCGAAGATATGTTGTCGAGTTTTATCCGTATAGCATGTTAATTATTAATTAATTTAATTTGTTTAAATTATTAATTAAATTATTAATTAATTTAATTTGTTTATGAGAGGCATAGCTACGACAAGTATTTTTTCAACACCACTATCAGGTTGGCTAGTTCTGGAATCGCTCTCGTAGAAAGACTCAAAAATGTTTTCCATCCAAATTTATTGTATTTCAAAATAGCTCCGTCCCGAAATACGTCACCTACCTACTCCCAAGGAGTAATTCAATCATCAAAACATTTTTCAAACACACTTTCCGGAAAAGACCCCAATTCCACCGCGAATTCTCTTTTAAGTCTTTAATCAACCAGTGCTTCGAAATGGCAATTAAAGGCTTGGAAGGGAATAACATCGTTTAGTTTCGGTCAGAAGTTCCTCTGCAATGACAACCTTGTCATCATATCACAAGGTTATCGTTATCGTGCTACAAAATTCATGACCTTTTGTCACAAATCTTGCCTTTCACTACGATTTTTCTCTCCCAAACGCCGCAAAACGCCTAATTAATATACATTATTTACTGTCTGAGTTTCTGGCAAGAATTCCGAGTGCATAACATTGCGATTATCGAAGAAAACAATCAAGATTATCTTTGATCAGTTTTGAGATTTTAACACAAAATTTCGGATTTAAACCTGCGTTTTTGTTATGTCCTTTAACTCGTCTTTCAAAAATTCTTATGTCACAATTCTAATTGGTTTTGTTGATTAAATACGTACATTCTGTGAAAAAAGAACGACGTTTTCCGGAAAAGACTTTAGTTCATGCCGTGAGTTCTTATTTATGTCTGCTGTTGGTTGAGAACAGTTGCCTTGAAGTTGTAATTGGACTTTTGGAAAGAGAATACAGTTCAATGATATTTATTGAGGTTTTGATCAAAAATTCATTTGCAATAATAGCCTTACGAGATGATAGATAGATAGGTTTCCACAAATCTAGTCTTTTCTCGGCAAAATTGCTCTCTCAAATGTCGCATAACTCCCAGATAAAATTAAATCTCATACTTTCTGGCAAGAATTTGGAATAATTTTTTCGATTTCGACTCAATTAAAAGGCGTCATTCCAATGACTAACGACTGCTTTGCATGTCAAACTTGTAAACCCTCGCCTCATCACCAGTAGAATGCATTTTATGCATTTGAGGTCCCAACTGACTCGTTCTAACATGCCGTCGCCGATTTTTATACGACTAAGCTTTTTAAGAGACACACTGAAATTTGCCCAGAAACCAGAAAAACGTGGACGCAACAGAGCTTAAGAAGAAACTTACTGCAGCTGCGAGTGTCGAGACCATTCGCCGGAGACTGCTAGACAACAAGTTAAATGCATGTAGCCCTTGAAAAGTGCCACTCCTATCTCGTAAGCACGTTGCTAAAAGGTTGAAATTTGTAACATCTCATTTGAACTGGACAGCCGAAATGCGGAGAAATGTGCTTTGGACAGATGAGTCCAAAATTGTTTTATATGGTGGCAAGGGGTCACGTTGCTACGTTAGAAGACACCCTAATGCCGAATACAACCCAAATTATAACATAAAAACTATAAAACACGGTGGTTCTAGTATAATGGTATGGGCATGCTTCTCTTATTATGGCGTATTAACCCATACATTGCATAAGAAGCATAATGAGAAAACTATTTATATTAATATCCTTCATGAGGTTATGCTGCCCTATGCTTTAGACCAAATGTCGCAGGTGTGGGTCTTCCAGCAAAATAATGACCCTAAACACACCAGCAAACTTGCAACAAAGTGGTTTAAAGACAATAACATCAATGTGATGGAGTGGCCCCCTCAGAGCCCAGACCTCAATCCCATTGAGAATTTATGGCAGATATTCAAAAGAAGTTGCTCAAATTCAACCAATGAGCAATGAAGCGCTTTGGAACGCGGTAAAGCAAATATGGAACGAAATTCCGGTGGAATGTTGCAAAAATCTGATTGGTTAATTCAATACCAAAACGTTGCGCAGAGGTTGTTGCAAATAAAGGGAATGCCACGAAGTATTGATTATAATTAATAAATAAATAATACTCAGAAATAGTGAATTCATAATATATTGTTTTTTGTTTTTATTAATTTGTGCTTAGTTAAGTGTATACTAAAGAGTGTCCCAAAAAGAACGCAAGATGATGCAGCAATTGAATTGTTTCTCTGGCTGTATGACATGTGGCGCCGTCTTGTTGAAACCACATGCCCTCCACATTCATTTCTTCAATTCTAGGCACGAAAAAACTGGTTATCATTTCACGATACCGAACACCATTGACTGTTTGCGCTTGACATGCCTAATTTTCATAAAAAAAGGTCCAATTATTCCTCCAGCCCAAAATCCACACCACACAGTGACACGTTGAGGATGTATTTGCTTCTCGTGAATCACTCGAGGATATTCCTCACTCCAAATGCGACAATTCTGCCTATTGTCGAAGCCATCAAGATGGAAATGGGCCTCGCCACTGAAGATGATTTTATCGGCGAAATCAGCATTTTCATTGTCTCTTTTGTCTCTCCAATACCCAATTAACGAACTCCTTTCGCTGTCCATGGTCAGCTGGCTTCAGTTCCAGAGTCAATTGAACTTTGTATGCATGAAGATGCAAATCTTTCGTCAAAATTTGCTGCAAAGTGGATTTGGAGACACCAATTTGCTGAGCTTCGGTGTCGAATTGAGGTGGATGGAGTTTGAGCGACATCATCACGTACAGCTGCGACATTTTCGGTCGATCGACCTGGTCGAAGGCGCGTTGTTGTGTTTACATCACTAGCAGACCCAGTTTTGGCAAATTTATCAATCAAAACAGTTGACTCTTTTGGGCATTATTGTGACCCCAAATTGATCGCAATTTGCGAACCGTAGCCGTAAAACTTTCACCATTTTAGTAAAACAATTTCACAATGAGAATGCGTTGTTCATTCGTGTAGCGCTCCATTTTTACTAATCTCGTACCTTCTACTAGTAAACAATAACAATTGTTCAAATGTCAAACAATGACACTTCGAATGGCGCCAAATTTAAATCTTGCGTTCTTGTTGGGATACCCTGTATTACCAAAAATTGAATTGAAGTGCTATTTTTTGACTGATTGTTTTTTAAGTTCTTTTCAAAAAAATTAAAATTTTGTATCAAAATAAAAAGAAAATTTTAGGTGTTTTATTCAATATAGTTTTACAGTTTCCTAAGTGTCTAATGCTACATTTTGAACTTAATTAGTAAACACTATTGCAAAATAATAGTCCACATATATTTTTTTAGCCTTTATGCTATTTTTTTTTTCCGCAGCTGTAGTCACACAGTGTGAACAAAAATTTATTTATTAGGATATTTACCGTAGCAATGATTTTTGTAACAAAAACTTTGACTACAAAAACACCTTTTTTTTTGTCCGAAAATAACAAACCTCATTATGTCGCAATTTGTGCTAATTCTCAACGGACATTTCTGTTTCAAAATCTCCATAGCAAAATCTCTGTCTCCTACACGTTTCGGATATCAATACAAACTTCTTGGAAGCCACAACATTCTGTGTGAAAATTTTCATTAATTCTTCAACATGGTGGGTTTTCGTTTTTTATTATTAATTTCCACGAAATTAGTTTTAATTCCAAAAATTCATTCCTCACAAAGTGCAGCAACAGCAACAAACACAACATCGACGATAACTATGAGCAACTGTATTACTTTAGGGGTGTTGCTAGTTAATAATAACCGATGTAATGACTGTTGATTTGTCGTACTATCAGACATTATTTTACATTGTAATCGTATACGCCAAAAAAAAAAAAAAAAAAAACACACACAAACAAAACAAAAACAACCGCGAATACAAAGGTCACAGATGATAATGAACTTTTTGTTAATGTTGACAAACAGCAACGAGAGCTCTATGACGACGACGCTTACTCTGACACATAGACGGCGCAATTGTGTTTGACATTTGCTTGATACGATAGGTAGGTGGGGGTAATGTGCCGGTTTTACTAGGAAAATTAAAAACAAAACGAACAAATAGCAAAAAAAGAAATTCACTCAAAAGATGTGAATTTGGTGGGGTTTCTCACTTACATGTTTCGGCTTGTGCTGATACCTTTAGAGTAGTGATTATTTTGCTGATTACGCGTTTTGTTTGATATTTTCATTTTGGTGTTGGCCGGTCGTTGGTATTCGATATCTATGAGCAAATTAAGGTCTCTTTTTGCTGTTGCTGCTGCTGCTGCTGCTGGTTGCCATAAGGTGGAAAAGCTGAAAATAACTAACAAACAAATGAATTCAGGTCAATGTTTTATACGGTATTGATTTTTAAGAGCAATTTCTGTTGCTAAATTTATCGCACTCTAGTTTTCACGGTAATTGTCAGTTTAACGTAAAGATTACTTTGTGAATAATTGTACAAATCTGAACGCGTTGTACGCGGGTATTTGAATACCCGCGCACTCAAACACACACACAATAAAGGGGTGGTATTATCTTCTGAGCGAACTAACATCAAAATGAAATGTTAAAGCTAGTCTTAGAACAATATCATTATGGCGCACTTCCTCTACCGTGACGGTGGTGTCACTCCCGAATTGACTTGGCTTTTTTTTTATAAAATCAACAACTGTATGCCGCTTAGGAGGAACGATCCGAGAGCGATGCACTCGAGGCAGTGTGCCAAAGGCTATGTTATGGGCTGCGGTTCCAAGTTCATATTACGTTAGACAAATTTAAAGTATTTGTAAGGTTGCCAGAAGACCTGCTTCTTCCAAAAAGCTATAGGGTTATCAATTTTTCGGTCCTAAAAGTAAAGTTAAATAAAACACACATAAAGCAATGATTGCAATGAAACTTTTATTTCATTATAACGTTTAAACCTTGCCATAATCTACGAAATGCAATGTCATTTAAATGACCGCCTCTAGATTGGTTATAGCAGTGGATCCTTTTGAGTCCACGGAGGTTTAACGTGAGTCTCGCCGTAAAGGCCTTAGCCACAGTGTGCGACACACTTTGCATATTACAATGCGATTGCCAACACCTACCGCGGCGCTACCGCAATTGCCAGCACCTATTCCTAGATAGTCGAAGCTTAACTTGGCTATACCATGGAGACGTTGACAATCGCATTGTAATATGCAAAGTGTGACACACACCGTGCGTGAGAGCTCCACGGTCAGACTCACATTAAACCCCCGTGGACTGAAAAGGATCCACTGCTGCAACCAATCCAGAGGCGGTCATTTAAATGGCATTGTGACGCACACCGCGCGTAAGACCTCCACGGTGAGACTCTCATTAAACCTCCGTGGATTGAAAAGGATCCACTGCTGCAACCAATCCAGAGGCGATCATTTAAATGGCATTGTGACGCACACCGTGCGTAAGACCTCCACGGTGAGACTCACGTTAAACCCCCGTGGACTCAAAAGAATCCACCCAGAGGCGGTCATTTAAATGGAATTGCGCTTCGTACATAATGGCAAGGTTGGAGAAATAAAAGTTTCTTCCAGCCAGAAGACTACTTTGTGGGTCTGTAGCACCAGATTGCAATGGAACTCCACATTCGAGCACAAACTCTCTACCAGCGATTTTTGTATCAACCACCACCCGCGTAGTGCTCCCACTAGGGGACCTACACCAAATGATTAGGCAGGAACTCAGTTCCGAAGCCTCCTCATCCTCACGCTACCGGTTAGCATATGGCCATAGCACTCTGAATTCACGGTGACAGTTCCTTCAGCTTCATTTTCGAACAAATACAGCTCAGTGACACCTCCAGGCCATAATGCGCGCACCAAACAGTCAATTTTTCTAGATGCAATGGCTTTTTCTCAATCTCTCTCTGGGTTCTTCGAGCCTCATATGCGACAATTTTACTTGTTGATGCAAGCACAGAGAGAGAAATGAACTTCATTGCTAAAGAAAAGTTTGTTCGACTGAAACCCGAAGCACCACTTTTGTAGTAAGCTTTAACTATTTTTACGCATTCTTCGGTTGTTATAAACGTTCAATATTCGTAAATGGCAAATCTTTCACTAAGTAAATAACACTTCAGATGAGAGGTATTTAATAGCTGACAGCCTTCCCAGACCGGCAATTTTGAAATCACTTAACAAATTTCGCTATATCGCCTCATGATTTCGGTATATAATTGTATTGAAATTTGCCGTACGAGTACGAGGAGCACATAATATAATTTTTTACACAAAATTTGATGGAATTTCTTTTATCCTTTTTTTCGATAGCAAAAAATTCCTGGACACGCAAAACACTTGTCTTATTTATGCCTCTCAGCAACAAACTAAATATCCTATATGGATAAAACCGTCAACATATCTTCGAGACAAGTGTAACAACGTAAGAAAAGAAAAATAGTAGAATGTGCGTAGCCCGCGAAATTTGAAAATTGCCCTTATTTTTTGAACACACCTCGTATATACATATATGGTTAGTGTTTATTCCGAGCTAATTTATTTGTGAAAATCAAACTTTCTTTGGTGAAATAGTGTAAGCAATGGTTTTTCTAATTCAAATTAACTACTACAGTTCCTCTGCATTGGTCCTGATACGAGGGGTATTTCTGGAAAACTTTCCCGAAAAAGCAACAGTTAATTTGCATTTAAAGAGACATTTAAATTTTATAAATTTAATACAATTTCCGACATATCATAAATTATTGGTGTAAAAGTTATTTGGGTTTCTCATGAATATGAAAGATAATTTTCTCATAGTGAATAAATATTTCATTAATTTGTAGTGAAATTTTTTTCTGATTTCAACACTCTTTGATGTCTTTCTCTTTCCTTTGCTGGCAATAAATGGATTTATTATTACATACCTCCACATTTGAAGTGAAGTGAATCATTCAGTTTGTTTGGCTGATAATAGGATTTATCAATTTATCGCCAAATTACATCTTAGATCAACAGCTTTTAGATTCTGATTCAATACCTTCTGATGTCTTTCTCGGAGCATCAAGATTTCGCGATCATAAGATTTTGTCTTCCTTGCTGGCAATAAATCGATTTTTTTTACCTCCACATTTGAACTGAGGTGAATCATTCAAATTGTTTGGCTGATAATAGAATTTATCAATTTATCGCCAAATTACAGCTTAGATCAACAGCTTTTAGATTCTGATTCAATACCTTCTGATGTCTTTCTCGGAGCATCAAGATTTCGCGATCATAAAATTTTGTCTTCCTTGCTGGCAATAAATCGATTTTGTTTACCTCCACATTTGAAATGAAGTGAATCATTCAGTTTGTTTGGCTGATAATAGAATTTATCAATTTATCGCCAAATTAAAACTTAGATTAGCAGTTTTTAAATTTGCCAAATTTTGTTATATTAATTGATACCCTGTAATTATCTACTAACCCTCTAAAAGTTCGGAGATTGTGTTACCACGTACCATTGTCTTCTTTGTGCGAAGAATCTAAAATTTTTGTTAATTTAAATTTAAATAATAGTTTCACAGTTGCCTGTGTTTTTTCTTTTTTTGTTCATAAGTTTGGGGTTACACCCTTCTCTGTGATCATTCAATTGGCGATCGAATGCCGCTTCTTGGCAATAGCTCGCGATTTAGGTGTGACTAAAGTTCCGTTGGCTGGGTTCGCTATAAAATCAAAACGGAAATTGAACTCTTTGATTGGGTTTCAATGGTTTCAATGCATAAAGTATATACAATACAATTTTTTTTTTTAATTTTTCCAAAATTCTTTTTTTGACATCAAATAAATCATTCTGCTTATATTGTTCTTTTATGTTCTCTCCAAAAATTAATCATTTCATTTCAATTCTTATCTTTGCAGGTATGTATCCTTTCTCAACCGCTATGATTATGTTGGTATGTAGCCTTTCCACTGGTGGCCATGGCCATAAACAATAAACAAACAAAAAAAATCGCACTCTGCCATGATTTATTTACCACTGTCAGTGAATAAATGTATTTTTTTCGTTCAATGATTTTCAAAAATTTCAAGATTTATCATCTCGTTAATATCACCACATATTCCATTTGAGTGAAAACTAAAAAAAAAAAAATCCCCACAGCAAGACCGGTGAATACAGCGCATGCCAGCGAAGAATGTAAAAAGACATTCTTTACTCTTGGTTGGCATTCACTTGAATATGCATTTTTTTCATAATGCAGTTATATTTTGTTGCACTTTTCTTTTTTTTTTTGCCACATTTTCTTCATCTTTACTTCAGATCTTACCTGAACTTGACTTTCTGTAGGAAAAGAAAAAAATAAAAATTCACTAGAAACAAAGACAACCGGGCAACAGAAAAGAAAATACAATTTTTTTCTTCATAATTTTTACGTGTTAAACTTATGCATCAATTTTTCATATTCGTATTTGTCTTAAATAAATTCGGAGTGTAACAAAAAGGGGGGTTGCCAGTGCAAAAACAAGTGATTTAAATAGCCTTCAAAAGTATTTTAAACTAATAATTTTGTATGAGACAAAGAAAAGGAAAATTGCCAAAAAATTTACTATAAATAAAATTTCCAATATTGTTTCAAATTCATAATACTTCACCCCATACCACTCCTTTACAATGGCTTGCATTACTACAAGTTACTGTAATAAAAGTGTTATTCTGAAACGTTTTCTATAATAAAAATAGTCCCCTCAAATGTTGTTACCAAATAACCATTCCAAATTACATTACAAATGACGCAAATAATTACAGGTAACGCTAGGCAACTAAATAGAATTGTCATTGCCTTAACCCCTCGTGCCTGAAATCTTATGCGAGCACATTTTTGACATCCTTGACTACAGTGACCTCCCGAGTGCAATCTCGTGCTACTTATTTGTACGGTTTTAAAGTTCTAATAGGCCAGGAAAGTAGTTTCTTACCAGCCATTTAAAGTCTTCGACTTACTTACTGATTATCAATGAAAGTTTCGACATTATTTCTAAAGCCTCATTCCTCAAATGCAAGTTTAGCTATCCTTTTCTCAGCTGCCCATCGAGTACTTTGTGGAAGACTTTTCTTGTTGGAGCTTGGGGTTCATCCGCACAACATAACCGGGCCTTCGCAATCGGTGTATTTTCATACTCATTGCTCATGCCGGTATATATAGCTCACACAGCTCATGGTTCATATAACGCCAGTATTCTCCGTTAACTGTATGTGGGCCCATATATTTTTCGGAGAATTTTTTTCTTGAAGACCCCCGTAACTTATTCATCCGGCGTTGGCTGAGTCATGTTGTGCGAATGGACCCAAATGCTCCGGCACGGAAAGTTTTCGGCAACAAACTCGATGAACGGCGCAGAAGAGGGCGACCGAAATTCCGTTGGAAGGACCAGGCTTTTGAAATGCTATCGAAATTTGGTGTGACGAATTGGAGGAGAAGCGCGGAAGATTGAAGCGTTTGGAATTAGTTTCTACGCCCGCCGTATAATAGCTAAGGATGTCTATTCCAGTTGCCACCTAAGAAGTAGAATGATAGCTCTTGTACCTCCTCAGGTTGCTCCTCAGACAAAAAAGAGCAATGTTGTTTTCCGACATAGGTCTTAAGGCAGAAATCGTCCTAATCCCTTAAGAAATTTTTGATGGAAAACAATGGATTATTTTGTGGCTTTTCAAGAATCCCAAGATATGTCAATAAAAGTAAAGATAATTCGAAAATGTTTCAGCAAAAATTGTATCCAAAATGGTTTCCAAATTTTTGTTTTCGAAGAAGAATCCCAAGGAGAGTTTTTGATTCCAAAAACATTCTAAAGAAAGTTTTTTAGTATTATGTTCAGGTGAACATATTTTCTAATGGAGAAATGAAAATGTTGGTTTCAAAATTACTAAAAGTGTTCGGTTTTTTGAACAAGTGAATGTATGACTTTTTCGTTTCCAGAGTTTCCACTTTCAATTTCAATTCAATTTCATTTCAATTCTGCCCACTGACGAAGCCATCAAGAAGGAGTTTGAGCGACATTATCACGTACAGCTGCGACATTTTTTTCACTAACAGACCAAGTTTTGGCAAATTTATCCATTAATCTCTTTACAGTTGACTCTTTTGGAGCATTATTGTGACCCCAAACTGATTGCAATTTGCGAACTGTAGCCGCAAAACTTTCACCATTTTGGTAAAACAATTTCACAATGAGAATGCGTTGTTCATTCGAGTAGGGCTCCATTTTTACTAATCTCGTACCTTCTACTAGCAAACAATAACAATTGTTCAAATGTCAAACAATGACAATTCAAATGGCGCCAAATTTAAATCTTGCGTTCTTGTTGGGACACCCTTTAATATTGAATCTCTTAACATATCTTAAGGTGTAGACATCGTTTAGAAGTTTTTGTTTTTATTTTACATCGGCGTGAGAAGTTAAGTTGGTTTTCTAACTATTTGTTTTCGCACCGCTTTTTGTTTCAGAGATTTCTTTTGGTCATATATAAATTACTTATCTAATTTTATCTAAAGGCAAGCTTATAAAACGCGTCTAGTGCTACAAATCTAGGATTCCAAATTTCAATACTAAACTTATTTTCTCTAAAGACAGTCTTATATAATACGCGCCTACTGCGGCAAATTTTATATTCCAAATTGCAGTATATTTCGATATAATTACAAATAATACATACTCATATGTAATATAATTACAAATATATAATATAATTACAAATATAATTACATATGTACTGGTTTTGATAAGAGATTAATCCAGGTTTAATCTCTGGCGGTGTTGTTGTGATACAACTTAGTAGAGAGATAGTGGGCTGTAAACGGGATTGGTTTGGAGTTGATTAATTAAAGGTCAATTCTTATGTGCCGGGCAGTAAGTTCTGGGCTAAAGAATTGGCGGGTTTAGAATAATTGCATAATTTCTCAGAGTTGAGAAATTATACAATTAAAGTTAAGATTTAATATATGTATATAAGATATATAAAAAAGGGAGAGATAGAAAAAATGCAAATGAATTAGAGTTAATTCAATATGTTTATTTTCTGAGATTGAGATGCTCACCGTGCGAGTTGTGCTGCAAAAGTGGCTGATTTTGAATCAGCAACTTTTCTGCCAAGCTTAGATTTTCCATTTTTCTTTTTTCATATTTTCTTACAGTAAGTTATTCACAATAATCATTTGGATATTTATCGATAATTACTTAGATGGGCTTTAGATAACTTCAATAAGAGCGTTATCTTTTATAATATTTAAATTTCATATTTTCATTAAATTCAAAATTAATTCATTAAACTTAAAAGACAGTATAAACTTATATTTATATATAAACTTATACAACATATATAATATAATTACAAATATGTATTTTCTACGAAAGATTTTCTATAAGTAAAAGGGGTTGTTTTCCTAAATATATTCCCTATATTCTGAGATATATTTTTATCCGAATCTCCAAAGAGTTTTGTAAAGCATAATACTTCTATTTCAAATAGTTGCTATAGAAACATTCACTTTTTCACATATTTCTAAGGATATTTTTTATAAGTAAAAGTCTTTTCGTTAAACTATGGCAAAATAACGTTATTTCTATGAAAGCTTTTCTTCTTTTCTTCTATAACAATATTTCATACTAGCTGACCCGGCAAACGTTGTTTTGCCTTCAAAATGTTAATGTGGTAAAAAAAATTAATTGCAAAATTCTCATCTCCAACGCCATCTATCACTTCAAATAAAACCTTTTAAACCTTCCGGAATACTCTACCAATAATTTAAGACCAAAATGAGCCAAATCGGTCCAACCGTTCTCGAGCTTTAGCGAGACTGACGCACAGCAATTGATTTCTATATACATAATAATAATATATAGATTTCGTGTAACAGAAAAACAATTTTTTTTTTCTGAAAAACATATCGCTTAATATTATTTTAAATTTTTTCTAACTCTGAAAATCATCCTGAAAATTCTTCAGCGTGTACGATATGTGGCAATCCCCTTTGTTTGTAATAGATTTTCTTGTAAATGCAACATAGTTGCTCTCGCTCATTTGTCCTGTGACTGCTTGCTGGGTGATGTGTGGCTTGCTGTATGCGACGTACCCTCAGACAGACATTAAGCGATGTTGCTGAAGAAAGAAATTCATTTCTCCGATCAAAAGACAAACACCAGCAACAAAAACACATATTTTTCATGTTCGCAAATGATGATAAATGTTTTAGATATATTTTATTTTCTTGCGTCCGTACTCGTATTCAAAAGCTGCAGTAACTAACACAAATTTTGAATGTTGTAAGAACCGGTAGCTCAAAAATCAGTCATAGATATTTATTTGGCCATCTTTACATTACGGAGATATCACTGAAATGAGGAGTAGCAGTCAGTTTCTGCATGTTTTATTATCCTTGGCACGCCATGAAAGCAAAAGCTTCGTCGTTTAACACTAAACACTTTTCTCTGAAAACGCTTCTCGCTTGTGCTCAGTGTTCAAATTGTGCACATTGCATATGCCGCTTGTGACAGCGGTGATGCATGAACGATTCTTTGCCGAGGGAATGATTCATCCACATGGTGGAACATTTATTTAAAATGCACTCTTTCTCCGTTCGCTATTTGTGTGCCAGGGGTGTTTTGCCCACTGCAGCGTTTCCTCAAAAAAGTTATCGTATCTCATTTGTTATTTTTGCAATTTGTATCGAAAAGATATGTATGAACCGAACGTGTATAGCTGTGTGAATATCTGTGAGAAGGTAAGAGATAAGATGAAAAATTGCTAAAAAATCATGGCAAGAAGAAGATGGTTGTTTAGTTAGTACCGCAGCCAAGGAAGCAGAAGTAGGGAGGGGGTCAATGAAGAAGCGGCATTTTGTGTTATTTATTTCGCACACAATTAGAACGCTCTCGGAACGCTGTTAATTTTATTTGGTGCTCAACGTCGTTGTAGTAGTGCTCGTATGTTGTCAAGATTAATGTTAACTTATTTATCTTTTAATCACTGTAAAAAATGCATGCATGAATCATCGCGAATTTCGCTGTGCGGTGATTTTTGTTTTTGCTATGTGCATTTTTCTTTTTTTTTTCTTATCTTTGTATGGAACTGAGCTATGTGTGTCAATAGAGCTGAGAATGAGATGAGTTTCCTTTTGTGTTTTATGTATTTTTTCTTATTTATATTTTGCCAAGCCCGATTGTTTTTGCTGTTTTATCACCTACTTAACTCAGACTTTTGGCGACTTTGAGCATAAATGAACAAAATAAACTGGCGATATCAGTTGCCAATTAAATTAGGAGAAAATACTCTTGAATACAATTTATGATGTGAAATGTCTGTTGGTAGAAGATTAAGTGCAATTTATTTTTACAGTGCTTTCTTTAGAGGTTATTGCAGAAAAATTGATTTAATTTTTTCATTAGGAAGTTTTTGTCAGCCTTCTTAGAGAATATTGTATTAAAATAAATTGCTTCTATTTATGAAATCTAACAATTTTATGCTACCATATTTCTAAAGAAAAATTTCCTGCTTTTATATAGGAACTCTGCTAGATTTTCTTATTTATATTGACATTTGTGTGAAATTTCTTTACGTTAGAGTTAAATTTGTGTTATTGTTATTGTTACGTTTTCTCACTTATATAGAAATTTGTGTAAAAATTCCTAACTTCTATCGAAATTATTATTATATTATAAATGAACTATTATATATTATACAGGGTGGGCCATAAGGGTGTTGGCGGTTTAAATATTCAATTAAAAAAAAAAAAACTACGAAACATAAAAAAAAATATATTTGTATTTTTAAAAAGTAGAAGCATGGGAATTTTTAAGACTTAAAAATAATAATGTTGTCCAAATGGCTTCCCTCGGCTGCTTGACACTCTTGGAACCGAAGTCGCAAATTTTGGAAAACTCGTTGAAATTTTCACCTTAATGGCCATGTGAACAAGCAAAATTGTCAGCACCCTTATGGCCCACCCTGTATATATATAATATGATGTTCAACATTCTGATTTCTATACAAAGTTTCAATAGATGTTGTAACTTCTATATTTTTTTAATTATTTTTTTATATTTATTTATTATTTATTTTATATTTTCTTATTTCTATAGAAA
>JAHXMU010000147.1:62791-78165 GCA_019455685.1 Philornis downsi | reverse complement strand
TCTATACATGTATACATATATATGTATATATATATATATATATACTAGTATAGTATATTATGTAGTATGTATACATTTATATATATAATATATAAAAAATATTGTTAAATTTGTACGCTTTTATAGAGAACAAAATTTCTTTTTTATGGAATATATTTTAGTTTGATTTTTTATTTCTATACAAAAATTCACAAATTTCTATGGAATTTGTTGACTGCTTGTTGTAATGTATTGTTCTCTATAGACCATTTTTGTAAATTTTTCTATAGAAAATTATCATTAAAGAATTAAAGAAATTTTTCTAAAAATAATTCTATAGAAAATTAACATTAATTTTATATGTACTAATACGAAATTTTCATAATTGATCTTTTAAATAAAAACTAATAATTACTTAGTTAAATGGGTATAAAATAGAAAATAATGTATATTTTTCTTAATTTTGATAGATTTTCCTATTCCTATAGAAAATTTGTTACATTTTCCTAATTCTTCTAATATTTTTAAAATATTTTATTAAATTCTCTGTTCTCTCATTAATTGTACTACTACAAATTTTTCATATATTATCTCTTAAGTAGCACATAATAATTGTTTCGTTACATTGGTGTAAAATAGAAAAATGTTGTTTATTTTTCATAATTTTGTTAAACTTTTCTATTCCTATACAAAAATTGTTAATTTTCTTAAAAGCTCAAATGTTATACCATGTTGTTTTAAATTACATTTTCGTAAAAACTAGTATAGAAATTTTTTCCTAAATAATGGTATAGAAACTTTTTAAAAGATTGTCGCAGATTAGGTCAGTAAATTTTCTAAAAATTTTAAATTTTATAAATATTCCTTCATATAAATGTCATATTTTGTCATATACAAATTTTTCGGCAGTCCTTCCTCCTTTTTTCCCAATACTCACTATAATAGGAAAATTCTCCTATTAAAAATGTTTGTAAAACTCATACAACTCACCACTCTTGACTAATGTTCAACGGACATCTACACATTACCCACGGGAAATGAGTTGCCGGCGTGGATTGCTGTGCACCGTCGCATTTGATTACCAACGATAACCACACATTTCTCATGAGTAATGTGCAACTTTACATATTTACTTACAGCCGTGGATTACCCGTGGGTAATCCGCTGGTAAATTACGGTAACTTGTTTTAGTTTAGAAGTATGAACAAATCAGAAAAATCGCCACACCATCAAAACGAAACGTGCAATCGCGAAAATAACCTCATTTTGCGATTGATGAACAAAATGTGTGCCTTTTCATAGGGACAATAATTTAGAAAAAAAAAAAATCATACCAGTGTCGATCAGTACATTATTAGAAATTTTAGGACAGAAACTTTTTGTGTCCTTTTCTTGCAATTTTCGTATATTGTTTTATACATATACTGTGTCATAGATAAGTTTCGCATATTCTTCTATAATTCTTTTCATAATTTTTCCAATTTAATTAAAATTATTCAAATCTATTATATAATTTGACCCTTTTTCAATAACTTCTTCCTTCCCACCTTTCTGGGAACTTTTTAATTCCTTTCTCATAAAACTCGAGTGGTTTCTCTGAAAAAAAACGTTCAATTCGATTTTTCACTTCCTTGTCGTTATGGCAATTAAAATCCTTCAAGTGCTCAGACTGCGAAATGGGCGACAGTCGGGCGGGACGAGGTCTGAGGAATACGGTGGGTGAGGTTAAACTTCCCACCCAAGCTTGTAGTTTCTGACGGGTCCGCAAGGCAGTGTTGTGAGACCTCGCTGAGAGAGTGTTGTTGCTCACATCAAGGTTACTCACAAATCCGAGTTCTGTTATGACCCTGTGAACGGTTGAGACTGATTTTTTTGTTTTTTGTTTATTTCAGCTATTTCCCTAACTGGAAACCTTATGGAAAATCAAATCCTTCACGTGGTTACTCAGACTGTGAAATAGGTGATAGTCGAGGGGCGAGGTCTAGGGAGTATGGTGGGTGAGCTAAAACTTTCGAACGGGTCCCCAAGGCAGTGTGAAGGTGAACGTTGTCATGATGGAAGACGTCTCCCCGATTGATGAGCCTCAGCCGTTTTTCTTCCAATACCGCCTTCAATCTATCTAATTGTGCGATATAGTAGTGCGCATTAATCATTTGATTTGTTGAGAGAAGCTCAAAAAGGACTAGTCCTTTGACGTCCCACCAAATCGGCGACATTACCTTCATGGGGTGAAGGCCCGGTTTAGAGGTGGATTGAGGGGGTTATTTGATTTCCCCCTTGATATTTTCCGCGTTACAGTTTTGTAGGCTATCCATTCGTTATCCTCTGTAATGAGGTTCTTCAGAAATGATGTCTTGTTATTTCTTACGTCAACGCGGTTGGCCTCAATTATATAATCTCCCCTTTATTAATAATGTCTTCCCATCTCTCTGTGACCTTTTTCATTCTTCTCTCATAAAATTCGCGCGGTTTTCCGAAAAGAAGCGTTCAATTCGATTTTTCTCTTTCTCGTCCCACTTCAATTATGGGAATTGAAATCCTTCAAGTGGTTGTTCACACTGCAAAATAGATGATAGTCGAGCGGGGTGAGGTCTGGCGAGTACGGTCGGTGAGGTAAAATTGCCAACCCAAGCTGTGACAGTTTCTGATGGATCCACAAGGCAGTGTGAGGCCACGGTGAGAGAGTGAGGTACCCACACATCGAGGTTGCTCACAAATCCGAGCTCTTTTGTAGCCCGCTGCACGGTTGAGACCGATTTTTTGATTATTTCAGCTGTTTCCTTGACTTTTGTACGAATATTGAAAATAATTAAATCTCTCATCTTCTCGGAAACAACTTCTTTTGGCCGTCCTGACCTGGCAGTGTACGTTACGAAGAAGTCAACCGTAGAAAACCTTTTAAACCATTTCTGGCAAGTTCTTTCATTTGGTCTGTTTTCTTCATAAACAGACTTTATTTTTCGGCTGACTTCAGCAGCCGTTTTTTATTTTCGGAAATAATACAGCATAATATGCCTATAATGCTCTTTTTCGCTTTTTCCCACCTTTTAAGACTTTTTTTTAAACGTGGACTAGAACGAGAACACAAGTAAATAATGGTAAACAGTTTAGAGATGGAGTGAGAGGAAGTTATGATAGTGTTTGGAGGACCTCTACGTCATGGGAAGTGACGTATGGTGAACTAACGAATTAACCGAAAGAACTTGTGGAACAACCCAATATAACAACAAATATTTGCAAATAAATATTTCTATATCAATTTGCATAAATTTTCTTACATTAATTAGTGCTCAATTACATTAATTAGTGTTAAATTTTTTACAGAAAATTTAGTTAAGCATATATTTTATTGCTTAGCTGGCATTAAGTTCAGTATTTCGCATAGAATGTTGCCAAAACCCATAAAAATTTAATTGCTGTGAAGTAAATGTGAAAAAATGTTAAGGAACTGGAAACAAATTCTTAACATGAAAACCTTGAAACGATTCAAACAACATTTATATTTTCGTTTGAAAGTATGAACATGACAATCAAGTCATTTATGAATTTCAGGCTACCAGAATTTTGTTCGCTTACTTTCAAGCATTTCCTTGTGAGGTCTTTCTTATCCTATTCCGGCAATTTCTGTTCAATTACTCGTACTCGTGTATGAAGACTGTCTAACCAAATGAATCGAAAATCATGAAAATCAAGAAAAGTCTCTTTGATATGTTAATAATTTTATTATTGATTTCATATTGTAATTTCTGTTGTTATTGCTGTAATTATTGATTGTCTTGCTATGTAACAACAACTTTATTAACATCAAATGTGTGTATTACTGCTGTCGAAAAGAAAACAAAAGTTCATTGAGCTTTGCCAATAACAAAATGAAAATGCAACAGACTATAGTGGAGCCAAAAATAACTTTGTGTTTCGGAAAAATGAAACTAAAAGTAAAGTCATAATAATAACATAATGAAAGTAATGTGGCAAAATTCAGTGCCACCAACACCGCCAGCAAACATCAGCATCAGCATCATCATCATCGCCATTGCCATCGCCGTCGCCTGTCACCATTGCCATTACCATCAGCATCATCACCATCACCATCACCGACACCGACACCGTCACCTTCACCGACGACAGCAACATCTCTATTGCCATTAACAACATCATAATTGTCGTCATTGCGCACAACTGGCAGCAGCCAACAAGAAATAATGTGATCAAAGCTAAAGAAAATTGTGCTTAATGAATTCACTTTAACGTCAATAACCACCAGGCACCAACGAAAAATAACAAATAGTTCAAGGTGTAACTTTTTTGGATACATTTCGATTGTAGTCAGAAATAAACGGAAGTCAAACAAGAGTGGAGTGATGAAAGAATTGAATTCTTTCTTTCATAGAATCATCCTCGCCTAAAAGAAGGTCGAGAAGGTGGCAACAAGTGTTTTTTTTTATGTTAACATTGGCAACAACACAACCATTAAGCGTTGTGCCTACTTCCTCCCCCTTTTATCTGTGAAAGTAGGTGTTCTCAAAGACTTCTTGATATTAAGTCTGGCGATAGTGTGTCATAACCACACACCGTTCGTTCCCCACAGTAGGAGAGAAAACACCACCCAGTGCTCAACTATTTCTACGTCCCTTGGAGATGACAAATATCTTAGTTTCATTTCTCGAGGAGAAATTCAGAAAGCTTTCCCTGGAATTAGTTGAGGAACGATTATGAAATTGTTAAATTTCAATTATGTTGCCGACATCAACAAAAAGTTCAATCTAATAGCAGCGAAGCTAATACATTTTTTCAGTTATATGGCGGCGCACAAATTCCAGTGAAAAAGTTTCTAAAATTATTACACTTTTTCCTACTTGAAGTTATCATGTGACCCCCTGTAGAGTCCACGAATGCGCAGCAGGTGCTTTTTTTTAGCGTCATCATCAGCGGCATTATCACTGGCAGTGCCATTCACATCACCATTAGTATTGGAGCAGGCAGTGCATGGATATCTCAAATATCATATGGCCTGTGATGGAACAGATGTACAGTTGGAGGATGGGGGGGAGAGTAGAGAACTGTGTGTGTGTGTGTGTGTGTGTGTCACAGTGCTTTTCAATATCCATATTATTCAATCATTGATTTGTAATGCTTTTTCCGTCATTCACATTCAAATCGAAATCCAATAAAGATGAAAGGTGTCAACAACAACTATGTTGATGACGACGACGATGATGGCGTCGACGATGGCAATGGCAGCAACAATATCAATGTTTAACCAGACATTATCAAACGAGGGGGGCAATATTGCTTAGCTACACGGCGACAGGAACAGCAGCATCAGATGTTGCGGTTATTGACGTTAGCGCTCATGTTGCTGCCATCACATAAACGACTAATGTTGCTGTCGTTTTCTTATTTCAACTGATATGTGCCGTACGCTTGCCGCTCTACAATTGTTATTAACAATGTCATGATTTGTATTTTGCCACCGGTTTTATTGCATCTTCTCGTCTTTGTTTTTTTTTTTTTTTATTTTCAATTTCATTTTCGGTGAACGTTCATGAACCAACTACTACACTACTGAATTATAGTAACATAAACATAGTCAGTCAGATTTCGTAATACGATTGAAATGAATTGTTTGACTGCTGCCTTTCTTGTTACTGATTTGTTGATTTCGTTCGCAGCAAAGCGGACAGCTTCAAAAACTGTGTTATTTTCCGTGTCTAGTGGGAGGTTAAGTGGCATCCATTCATCCACTTTGTTTTTATTTTTTTTGCCTTCATTGCTATTAAGTAAAAATCATTTAATTTTCAAGATTTTTTTTTTTTTTTGCTAAATAAATTTAGCGTTAAAATTGAAAATCAATGAACTCTAAACCTTGAATGCTAAAATAAGACGGCTGCTAATAATTTTAAAGATGATCTATGAAATTTAAGCTTTCTATAACAACAATTTTGATACAATAAAAAGAAAGTTTGTGTGGCAAAAGAAATCTATATTGTGTTCTCAAAACAGCTAAGAATTGTTTAAGAAATTCGTATACGTAGATCTAAAATGTGTCTTAGAAAACAATTTCCTCTATTTCAAATTGGAAATTATTGATGATGCGTTTCCCTACTACTGAGTAATGTTTGCTACAGATTTTATCTACATAATTCTAGTAGATCCACATAATTGTTCTATTTTTTACTTATAAAGCTATGACATCATCTGTGGTCACAAAAAAATGACTGGAATTAGGGTTAAATCGAGTGTATTCCTCATTTCTTGTTGTCCTTATTTAAACACATATTTGTGTCTAATCGTCAGCCCAAAATTTGGTGTTGTCCAGAAGTTATAGCAACATCTCAAAACGTCGATTTTTGAAAAATTAAGTCATATCTCTGAACACCATGTAAGGGAGTATATTTTTTTTTTATTTGTTTTTTTTTTTTTGTTGTTAATGTCCTTAAGGCGCATGATTTTGCCTAAACTCGTTTATATAATTCTGTATAATTTGAGATCGGTCCCACAGGTAGTGTGGTGAAAAGTGGCAACCTTATAAAATATATGTTTTAAATTCAAAAAGCGTCACGTTGTTTGGTATTTTTATTTGAGCCATAAAACGTAAACGATCTCAGTGCATTTGTAAATATGGAAAAAATTGGTCACCTTTATGTAAATCAATATTTCCATTTGAAAGGTCTCGTATAACCAATATTAAAACCGAACTAGATTATATTTTGGGGAAGCCTGCTCTTTCATTTACCACAGTAAAATATATTGGGTAGCAGAGTTTAAACGAGGCCGTACGAGCTGCCAAGATGAACACCTTAGTGGTTGACCAATTTGTTAAGTATAATACAAGTTGTTTACCAGTTCGTCTTTTAATCACTGACTCCTCGTTTACCAAATCTTAATCAACTAATTACAAGTTAAGCATATTACCCTGCCAAAATGGAATATAAGCGTACATAAACATAAAGGTGACCTAAATGATGCATAATCATAATAAGTGTAATTAAGTATATTAACTTATACAACACATTTGTGGTGTCCACGTCATACACGGTTAAGAAAATCCACAAAATGGTATTTCTAGTTGAAATGATAAGAATTTCGAAAAGTGCTATACTACATCGTTTATTGACCGAAAATATGAAGATGAGAAAGCTGTGCGCAAGATGGCTGCCGCGTTTGCTTTCAATAGAGCAAAAACAGCGTCGTGGAAATATGTCAGTAGATGGTATTTGGCGATGTTTTACCGTAATAAAGCCGAATTTTTGCATCGATTTAAAGCGGTGGATAAGACATGGGTCCACCACTTCACACCTGACACAAAAGAACAATCAAACAAACAGTGGATTCTGTCCCAAGAAGGCAGTTCCATTTGCAGGCAAGGTCATGGCGTCTGTATTCTGGAATGAGCATGGGATTATTTTTATTGATTATCTCCAGAAAGGAAAAACCAGCAACAGTGAATATTATGTTAATTTATTGTAGCGTTTACGTGAAGAAATTATGAAAAAAGGCTGCATTTGGCAAAAAAGAAAATGTTGTTTCATCAAGACAATACTCCAGTTCACACATCCACCATTGCGATGCCCAAAATTAATGAATTAAAGTTCTAATTGATTTATCACGCACCTTATTCAACAGATTTAGCTTCCTGAAATTATGTTCTATTTGCAAATTTGGAAAAAATGGTTCGGTGGTAAAAGATTTGGCAAAAATGAAGTGGTGGAGTCTGGTGGTTGATGGCTATTTTAAGAAGATTGACAGCTCTTTCTATAAGTAGGGTATGGGAGATATTGAATATCGCTGGGGGAAAAATGTATCGAGCTGAAAAGAGTTTTTTTTTTTTTTTTTTTTTTAAATAAACGAAATTTTTGTGTCTTCTTTGTTAGGTCGACTAGTGTGGCTACCGCCCTCGTATGACGAAATTTCATAAAAGCGATTTTTTAAAGAAAGTCGAATATCTCAAAACAATTATTTGATAGTTAAGTCGTTTTTCCTTGTTAGCGTATATGTATGTATTTTGTACATATTATTATAATACATAATATTATTTATATTATATATTCAATATTATTTCACCTGCAAATATAAAATTTGGGGATTCTGGAAGCAAGAGATATATTTTGTCATGTTGTATCTTCTGTACATCTGTCTGAGAATCTGTTACATATATGGCGTCCATGTATGGAAACTCATGGCTCTATAAATATTGCTTCATGGAACCACCCCACTCCAATTTAATAGCATATGCAAATATCTATCTTATTTGCTATCAGTATTTGATTACCTACACACATTACAAGTCTGGTGCATAAAGTTTGTCATCACATTTCTCCTGATCCTAAAGTTGCCTAATATTTATATTTTCAGACTGGATGGAATACTAGTGTGGCTTTATAAACGAAAAATTTCAGCAAATTTTACTGCATCTACTCTGAGATGCGATGAAATATATACTTGACGTGGAGATTACCAAAACAAAAAAAAAAAAAAAAAAAATCCAAATGTTATCACTTTCTTTTGTAAATTTCATTTCAGCATCACTTCAATTTACGTCATGCCCGAAATCTTGTATTATAGTAAGTCTTCAAACACAACTACAGGCAGAATTTCGCATTTTCTGTACAATTTACAAGTTTATTTCCATGGATTACAGCTGGATGGGCTAGTACTTTTAGCAAAGTTTGTTTAATTCTAATTTTTTTTCGCAGGAGCACTTAAGCAATCACACCCATATTTGTATTCGTTCCCAACATTTATACAAATTTGAAATTTCGCCCAACTAGCACGGCTGATGATTCAGAGTTGTCATTAATTCGTTTAGGATATACAAAACACCAATACATTATGGAATAATAGCAAGCGAATTGTAATTTTCCCAGTGAAATCCAATTTATTTTCGTGGCTTCATTCACTGTCAATTGTTGCATTTGGGGTTTGGGAAATCGTAAGTGTTTGATACGGTTTTGGGTCTGGGGTTATGGCCGTACATTTTTCGAAAATGCGGCTAGTTAGCCAATGATGATTAATGGCGCTCACTATCGATATAATAATCTAGTTTTTCGTACTTACATTTCAAGATATGTGGACAAACATTTCAATTACGGTCTGAATCCTTTTTTTTCTTACGCGAATCTGAGCACATCCTTTATGTTTGGTTACAATCACTTCAAAAGTCGGCTACAATCAATTTAATTGCCACATTCGAGTTATTCGCTGAATAAGGAAAAACTATGTCTATTTATCTATAGAAATTGTCTTTGATGGCAAAACATTCTGTAACAAAATTGCATGGAATACTCTTATAAGTCGATTCCTTGCTGTCTTGAAAGATAAGTTTTAAGTTTTTTAAGTTTTTTTTTACTATTTTTGCCTTTCAGGCTTTAATCTTAAACTATTTAAATTACGAATTTATTGAATTTCATTGTACTTCCCTTATCGTATTTTCACAATAGGCATTTTGAATACGCTTGTCAAGTTATTGTCTTAACCAGGAGATTGGTAGCCTGTATACCTATACAGCATACACACAGTTAGATTTAAATATATAGGTATAGGTACAATAGACTCGAATGCCACCTATAGTAGGTTAATTGTACTACTGCAGAAACTTTTGTTAGCATTGTTTTCAACAACTCTTATCGAATAAATGGAAACAATAATATAGGAGCCCATACGCAACACAAAGAGAGTCTTAGGCGACTTTTATCGTATATTTTTACTATGTTATAGACATAGAATTAGTAATTATTTTTCACCATTAACATTAATTTCACTATTTGATGACGGAAAGTTTTCGACAACGAAATCGATGGACGGCGCAGAAGAGGGCGGCCAAAATTTCGTTGGAAGGATCAGGTTTTTGAAATACTATCGAAGCTTGGTCTGACGAATTGGAGGAGAGGCGCAGAAGATCGAAGCGTTTGAAATTATTTTCTACTGGCGGCGTATAATAGATAAGGTTGCCTATTCCAGTCGCCACATAAGAAGAAGAATTTGATGTTTGTTACATTAAAGGAAATGTTATATAAAGCATATGGTACATGAGGCTGTAGGGAACACACAGTCATCATCACGTTTATTTTTGCATTTTTAGTTATCTATTTATATAAAAATCAATTGCTGTGCGTTAGTCTCGCTAAAGCTCGAGAACGGTTGGACCGATTTGGCTCATTTTGGTCTTAAATTATTGGTAGAGTATTCCGGAAGATTTAAAAGGTTTTATTTGAAGTGATGGATGGCGTTGGAGATGAGATTTTTGCAATTAATTTTTTTTACCACATTAACATTTTGAAGGCAAAACAACGTTTGCCGGGTCAGCTAGTAGTAAATAAATTTCTAGATTTTTGTACATTTAGTTAGAGTAAATAAATTCCTTGAAACAAAAAAATTTATTGAATTTTTATGAGAAATACTTGTGAACATTTCCTTCCGAAAATTCTCAATATTTCTAAAACAAACATTTGTGAATCAAGGCATGGGACAGCTATAGGTTTCTGGGTGGAAAACGGAAATAATTCAAAATTCAGTAAACTTTGCACCTATGTCTTGTTTGTATTTCCTTTTTAAGTTTTAATTTGTGTTTTTATTAAAACTTTTATTTGCCTCTATTGTTGTCAGAATTGTTAACAATGTTAATAATGTTTATTTAACACCGCGTATTCACATATGATAATTTCACTATGTTTTATGTGCAAAAGCCTTAATGATTATACGAGTATGTGTGTTGATCGTAAAGCTCAACAATTTTTTAATGGTCCCAGTACTTTTATATGCATATTTAATGATATTCAATAAATTTACCGAATTCCACAGAGATGCGTATGAATTTATTGGACTGTGCTGTGGAATAGTATGAAACGACAGGTGTGGACGGACACATGATATTAAATAAAACATATTTTTATGACTTTAAATACAATTCATATATACACACACACACACACAAGCAAAAAACGTACATACAATTTATTCAGTGAACACATGTGAACTTACATATGTTGTACATGCATAATTTTAATGATGGCTTTTTGATAGTTGACAACTACTGCGCCTTGGCTGTTTTACTGTTTACGATGGCCTGCGATGGCATGACAAGAAATTTGAAAATATTTTTTATGACAAAATTATCTGATGAAAGTTTTGTTGTTTCGTTAAAATAATGCTTATAAAATTTTGTGTTTTGTTTTTGTGTTTAACTCAAACTAAAAAAATCTTAAGAAGTTAATAGTTTGTCTTGATTTGAAGTCTACTATACGACCAAAAATTCCGGCTGCTTCAAAGTGACCGCAGACGACCCATTCGTTGATTTGATAGGCTTTAATTATTATTCTATCTATCGTATCTTTTCTACTCGGTACCTCTTTCTGGTTGGCAATGATCTGGTTAATTACAAAAGAGTTATCTGAGTTTTAGTATCAGAACATAACATTTACAAAAAATAAGCTTCCAAGGTAATCAGCACGTCTGGTAGGTTCAATAAATCTACAAATGTACGCCTGCAAACTGTTTATTTCTAGCCGTTTCTTATGATTTTGTTAGAAATTTACGGTTAAGTGTTAAATGAATTAGCTTTTAGAGAATAAAAGTTCTATATAAAAGTCTAGTTAGTTGTAAAAATTAAGTTTCTTGTAAACATTTTTACTTGGAAATAGAAAAAAAAACAATTTTTGCGTATTTTTAATGAATTAAAAAACAATGTTTTTTCACAAGGGGTTCTTTATAGAAACCTGGAAATTGTGGTAAATCATACAGTTCACAGTTTCATGACCTCCATTCGGTTTTGCCTCCTACTTACCACATTTATTTACAATAGAATTATATAGAGAAATTAACTCGCTTTCTTAAGATACTCTATTGAGGCTCGAGCAAACTAAATGTCCCCAATGTTTGAGGGCGAAGATTTATATTGCGCCTGAAAGCACGCAATGGTGCTGCATTGGTTTAATATAACTACCAGCATCCAAAAATTACATCCAAGGAAGCAGACATTCATCACATTTTGTGATGGGGAAGTACTAAAAAATGAAATTAACATAGGGTTGTCACAGAAGGGAAGCACTATTTTATGATGCATCTTCTCCATATATTCACAAGTGATGTAGGCGTGACGAGAATTCAAATCTTTGGTTGCAAATTTTCATCATTCAAAAGAATTGCTTTTTGTTCCAGAAAATGTTTCCTCGAAATATGTATTAAAAGTATTGAAAAGTATTTCCTCAACATAGACAATTTCCCTAAAATTGCTTAAGAAAAATTATCATCAAGGGTTGTTTTTAACACAGAATCTGCCGGCAGACTCCAAAGGATTTGAAACTTTCCCTAAAGAATCAGTAGACAATCACTGATCTAGAAAGGCACCTAATGTTCCGTAGGATCGAATCTTGTACACCCCGAACTATTAATTGCAGTCCATAATATTGGGGACAAACATTAACGACATAAATTATTATGGCGACTATAGAGTGTTTGTAGTTTTTACAAATGGAATGACAAACTTAGTATACCTGTCATCATGCAAAGGAGGATAAACAAATGTTTTCTCTAACAACTATAAATACAGCTTCTTTACTACTTTACTGGAACTTTCTTATGCCTTTGAAACATGTTTTGTCCCCTAAGAAATAAATTTTGGAGTATTTCATACTAACATGTTCTGTTCTAATTGTTAGAAACTATAAATGGGAACCGAACTAATGTTTGATCTCCGCTGTTGAAGTGCCTTAAAAGTGTTTCGTTGAACCGTAAGCATACCCGGTTTGGATCCTTAGAAGTAGAGAAAATTGCATTCTTTTTGAATAACTTCCACTTTTTTTTTTTGCTGAATAGTAAATAGTAAATTCCATGGACAGGAAACAAAATGCCATCAAACTGTAGCAATAAAAAAACTGCTTGAGTCTATTAGTCGAAAGTTTTGTCTTTTGGAAGCCAAAGATAGTTAGTTTTTCTGGGCAGTTAAACCTCTGCTGTACTAACACATTGGTCAATATATCCTGGAACTGCAGAACATTTTTTTTACTGAATTCGGCTTTATTTACCAAAATGGTCATGGTGTTCTGTCAAAGATGATATAGTCAGTTCAATGCTTTCCTGCTCTATTTCAAATTGGAAATGTGTTTCTCTGCTATTGAGTGATGTTTGCCACAAATTTTGTATATCTAATTATGGTAGATCCATATAATATTTCTGTTTTTTTTTCTTATAAAGCTTCAATATCTGTCAACACAAAGAAATATGACGTCAGTGGAGTTACGATAATATCGAGTGTATTCATCAGTTTTTGTTGTCCTTATTCAGACACATTTTTAGTTTCAATCGCTCACCTAATAGTCGGTGTTGTTCAGAAGTTATATTCATTTCTGAAAAAGACGATTTTTGAAATATTTCGGCATATCTGTAAACAGCGAGAATATGGTTTTTGTTACTATTGTTTATGTCCTTAAAGCATGATGTTGTCTAAGCGCGTTTACAAAATTCTGTATATTTCGAAAGCCAAGAGGGCGGTCTCAAAAAAAAAAACATATATATATTTTGGTGAAAAATGGTAACCTTCTAAAACGTACGTGTTAAGTTTCAAGGCGTCACGTTATTTAGTATTTTTATTTGAGCCATCAAAAGTAAACGATCTCAGTGAATTTGTAAATATGGAAAAAAAAAATTGGTCGCCATTATGTAATTCAATATTTGGGCGAGTCTGTTCTTTCGTTTATGACAGTAAAATAATGGATAGCAGAATTTAAACGAGGTCGTACGAGCTATCAAGACGAACACCGTAGTGATCGATCAATTGAGGTGTCTACGTCAGACACGGTTAAGAAAATCCACAAAATGGATAGTAGTTTACATGTGCGAGAGCTAGCTGAAATGATAGGTTTTTCATAATAAAAGTGCCATACGAGACACTTTTCCACTTTCCTTTCATCTACCATTCTAAAATTATAGTTGTCAACGTTCACACAGCGTCCCAAATGAGTAGACTCTTTGTTCATTGAAACCAATAATTTTTTGCGTCCTCGTTCACCACCAGACCCATTTTCGCTGCTTCCTTCTCGATGCTTGAGAAAGCTGCAGTAACATCTCGTGTGGTGCGTCATTAAATTTTATTTTCGGATATGTTTTAATTAAAGCTGTAATAACGTCTTTCAAAATAAGGAGAACTAAAATTATCAATAGCAGCAATTTCTTGCACATCCTCGCTTATTGTTCTTCTTAGTCAAAGTATATTTGATTGAACCACTAAAATCTTTCTACTTGTATTTGTTGTTTGACCTCCTCCTAGGTAATATCATAAGAAATATGGCATTTGATGGCTTCGACATCGTAGCTATCAAATCGTTCAAATGAGGGTATACCGATCTCTTTCGCATAAGATTGAAAAATGCCAAACTTGATTTGTCATTTGGCGTCTTAATAAGGTTCTACTGGGGTTTTTCCTGAAAGGTATATTGGAAAGGTTAGTAAGCAGTTCCGAACATTTTATGATTTCTTAAAGTGAAATCTAAAGATATCTAATTTTTAGTTTAGATCTTGTAAATTGTGTAACACTGGGCTGTAATGAGCAGGGACGAAACCTAATGGAATTTTTTCATGTCATGTTAAAGTACTTCAACGATAGTTTAGTTTGAGGTGCTCTACAAACAGCCTTCATTTGTGGCATACTGTAATCCCCAAAATTGAAAAATAATTTATTATTTTTTAATTTATTAAATAATTTCTATTTTAATCTTACTCAACTTTGTGCAGTGCCAAAAACGCTCCTTAAAAATCTCAAACTTTCGATTTTAATTAAACATCTTTTCCCGTGACCTCGTAACCTTAACTCCCTTTTTATCTCAGTATTTACCGATCCTTTCACTTTTTACGCTATTGGGCGAGTGATGAAGGAAAAAGTTTACAAATTATTCTTCTTTTTTTTCTTTGCCATCAGTACAAATTTGCATAAAATTTGTGGTGTTAAGGTTAAAGTTGTTGTTGCTCGCTACGATTGTTTTAAATATTAAAATGTTTATATTTTTTTCGCTTCGATAATTAAACGTTCATATACCTCTTTTTTTTCTTTTTGCAATTGCGGTCAATATTCTGTTGAAAAGTTTGTTTTCAAGATTTACTGATTTTTTATTTTTCTTTGAATTTTTAATATCTTCATTAAAGTTCAATATGCCAAAAATATACTCGCTTAATCATTCTGTTAACGCACTTGAACTTTTTTTTTTTTACTTATTTACCTGTTTTTGCTCGATTTTTAGAGAATTCAACATCTTTAGGGCAAGTTATGATTTATTAGAGATTTCAAGATAACATCTTGTGAGGAGCAAAATGAATTTAGAAAATGTGTTGTGAGAAAATATATGAACTTACAAATTGTATGTAAAGGAAAAAAGGAAACGGTACGATCATGTATATTTGTAGCG
>JAHXMU010000147.1:20401-52791 GCA_019455685.1 Philornis downsi | reverse complement strand
AACGGCGACTATATTGAATGCGTTCTTGTGCATCATTTGGTTTTAATTCGTGATTCGTATATGGGAGAAGATGTAACATATGTAAAATTCTTTGGAAAGATCACCTAGACATCTCTAACTGCTGAGAACGTCGTCTGATGGAAGTTTCGGGGTTTTCCTCAACACTTGCTTGCACTCGAGAAATGGTCACTTCATTCCGGACTGCCCGAGGTCTCCCAGCACGCGGAAGATCACAAGCAGCCCCTTGTTGCCCAAAACACTGAACCAATCGGTAAATTTTTAAAGCGCTAGGAGCATTTCGAACATGAAAGAAATTTCGATATGATCTGAATAATCGAATGCTGACTTTCAAAGTAAAATTGAACAATTTTGGTTCTTTGTTCTGTGCTGAGGCTTTCCATCATAAATTTCCCAAGTATTATTTAGTTGATTCTGTAAAGAGATGAAAAAAAGACTTAAACAAAAAATGTATTCACTGATGAAATCTTAACATTGCTTATGCGCCACCCTATGTTATGTAAACCACAGGCAGGGCACAAGTGGGCAAAATCAGTTCAGTAGGAACAAACTTACTTGCACCGAAACAATAATCGGCAACGGCTTAGCTGCGAGCGCTTTTCTTGAAAGATTCTTAAAACAACGAAATTTCATAAATTGATTTTCCAGTTGACTTGTTTATAAAGGGATTAACTAACTACATTTTGAAAAAATGCGCCTTTTTGAAAAATTTTTTTTTCAAGTTTCCTACGAGTTTTACATTCTTAAGCATTATTCGTAATTTAAAAGCTACATAAGGCTGAAATTGATAGATTTGGAGAGGAATTAGTTCATATACTATTTAATGACACTACTCCTTATTCTAGGCACTGAAAAATATTTCAGTGTTTATTTCTTCAATATAATGTGCGAGACAAGGAAACATTTTCGCCTTGTTCATTTATATTGCAATCAACTGGTACATAATCCACGACACTGTGGACCGCAATCCAAAGCTTTGCCTTCCGTCCGGCTGAAATTTTGGGACCCGTACACTTGTTGTACACTTTTCCTATGTTTTGTCATTCAGTAGGGTGAAGATCGCTTCTTATTGCAAATTAACTGGTGCCTGTGTAGCTGTTTTACTGGGCGGTAATCAGTCAATCGGAATGTACAGGGACTTTCTCGAATGTTCACTTCGGTTTCAATTAAGGTTTTATATTTTTCATTGAATCTTTAACTGAAAAAGGCAGTTATGTCATTATATTGTACGAGAATATCGTAAATGACTCTGTGAACCGCAATGATTGGCCGATCGAACTAGTTAAATAAAGGGTGTCTTAACAAGAACGCAAGATTTAAATTTGGCGCCATTCGAAGTGTCATTGTTTGACATTTGAACAATTGTTATTGTTTGCTAGTAGAAGGTACGAGGTTAGTAAAAATGGAGCGCTACACGAACTAACAACGTATTCTCATTGTGAAATTGTTTTACCAAAATGGTGAAAATTTTGCGGCTGTAGTTCGCAAATTGCGATCAATTTGGGGTCTCAATAATGCTCCAAAAGAGTCAACTGTAAAGAGATTAATGGATAAATTTGCCAAAACTGGGTCTGTTAGTGTTAGTTAGTAAAGACAACAACGCGCCTTCGACCAGGTCGATCGACCGAAAATGTCGCAGCTGTACATGATGATGTCGCTCAAACTCCATCCACCTCAATTCGACACCGAGCTCAGCAAATTGGTGTCTGCAAATCCACTATGCAGCGAATTTTGACGAAAGATTTGCATCTTCATGAATACAAAGTTCAATTGACTCAGGAACTGAAGCCAGCTGACCATGGACAGCGAAGGGAGTTCGTTAATTGGGTATTGGAGAAACAACATGAAAATGCTGATTTTGCCGATAAAATCATCTTCAGTGACGAGGCCCGTTTCCCTCTTAATGGCTTCGTCGTCAATAGGCAGAATTGTCGCATTTGGGGTAAGGAAAATCCTCGAGTGATTCACGAGAAGCAAATGCATCCTCAACGTGACGCTGTGTGGTGTGAATTTTGGGCTGGAGGAATCATTGGACCTTTTTAATCTTTTTTATGAAAATGAGGCATGTCAAGCGAAAACAGTCAATGATATTCGGTATCGTGAAATGTTAACCAGTTTTTTCGTGCCTAGAATTGAAGAAGAAATGAATGTGAAGGGCATGTGATTTCAACGCGACGGCGCCACATGTCATACAGCCAGAGAAACAATTCAATTGCTGCATCAATCATTTAAATGTTGCGTTCTTGTTGGGACACCCTTTATTACTAGAAATATTCACAACGAGTTAAACGTTTTTCAAATGAAACCAAATTTTTTAGCAAATGACGGACTCTATCCTAATCTCTATTATTTATAGCCTTGTTTTGGGATGGATGGTATGAATTTGAAATCAAAAAGTGTTATTACTTTTGTCTCGAAAGTATAAATCCGTAAGAAAATTGAATGCAATTTTGATTCAGTCATCAGAATTTGATATCTGATTCATATCTGATTTATGTAACGGAATTAATTTAATTTTTTAATTTCATTCTCTTGTGGTGTTGATCCTTCTTGTTTGTGGATTCATCTAGCGCAATATCCAGCGTTATTATTATAGTATAGAAACATTTTCAGCAATATTAATTATAGAAATTTGTTCTACGTGACTACTTAATGTTTATCTAGATTTCTATCATATCCTCCTCCTCCGCATAATTACTAAATTTTCGATTTCTAATCCAAACCGTAATGTTTATTCAAATAATTTAAGGTATAAACAATTTCACACGTCATATTTACTAGACTACTCATACAAAATCTCAATAAAGATCCCGAAATTTTAGCTATAAAAGCAAACATCGTTCCTATAAACCAACATGTTTAGTACTCAAAACATCTTATAAACATTTCAAATTATTTTATATTTATACTCTTAGTAATTATTAGGTAAAAAAATACATAAACACAGCACAAAACTTATTAACATTTGGCCTTCCAGCAGGAAGTAATAGAAATTTGCGTCGCACATCTTTTAGATCTTTTCTAAATCATCGAAAAATAATTGAGTTATCAAAACAAATAAAACCAAACAAAATGAAGAAGAATTAAGAATGAACAAGCAAAAACTGCATTAAATTGCAAATATTTATGATAATGTTAATCTTCGATGCCAAAATGCCAAATGAGTGAATTGTTGTATATTGACTGCCAGTTTCACAATAGAAATTATCAGATAGTCCATCGAAATGTATAGAATTTGCTGTTGTAGTTTGGCAAATCTCTTTTCGCTTTGTTGTGTATTTAACGAACGCTTTAGAAATTGGAAATTTCTTTGGAAAATTGTCTGGTTTTTTTTCTCGTTGTTTGCTTGTAGTTTTCCACGAGAGCTGGCCACAATTATTGTGGGGAAGATTCATTATTAATATTTTCTTTTTTTTTTTTTGCTCCCGAACATAGAAATCGCAATGGAAATGCTTAATAAAGTAAAATGTTAATTAAGGAAATCGAAACAATGATGATCTCAAGCAGATAAATTTAGATTTGTGTAGAGATTAAAGTGCAATCATAATTTTCACTTTTGAAAAATTCGTAAATATTTCGTTTGGTCTTTGTGAAATTTATTAGAGAGATTAGTAAAGAGAAAAATATTATGTACGAAACAGGGGAAACAGGTTTTAAATTCCTATTACATTCAGTAATCTAGTACGGATTTAGTTTTGACTCATTGAAAATAAGGCAGACCGGTTGTTTATTATCAATTTTAAAGGTATTTATTTGCAATCCTTGGACTAGGTTATTATCTGATTATCGAATTCTAATACAAAATTGATACAAACTGTTTTTAGGATCCATTTAGAAGTCAAACGTCCAGCTCACCGGGTTCAAACATAGAAATGTGCATAAACTACGGGACATGAGAAACACTCTCCAATCCTTTTGTTCTTTTTTATCTCAGAATCGAAAATTCCAAATCCAAATTTAGAAAGCTTAAACTATCACAGAGTTTTATTTTACCCGACAACAACAGCGAATTAAGTTTAGGGTTACGAAATGCGTAAAAAATCTTCTTGTTTCCTTTCAATGCCAGCTATCACCTTTTCCGCATTAAAGCTGCTACGACTAAATTGTGAGCAATCGCGGCATCCTGTTTGAGAAAGCGTTGAGCGTAGCCATACTCATAGAGTGTTGAAAGGCCGAAACTCAACAAATACCAAACATAATGCATAATGCTAGATGCAGTAGAATGAGTATCCAAATTTAAAAAGCTTAAACTGTCACAGATTTTTGTTTTATCAGACAACAACATCGAATTTAATTTAGGTTTTCGAAATGCATCACAAATCCTCTGATTTCCCTTCAATGCCAGGTATGACCTTCTTCGCGTTAAAAGTCCTATGACTAAATTGTGAGCAATCGCGGCATCCTGTTTGGAAAAAAACTTCCTTACATCAAAGTTATTTCAAAATGTTCAAACCTTTTTTCATTTCGCAACAGATCAAAAGTTTTTGTTTTTAATTCCTACTATTCTTTACTGTATCAAAGTTTTTAGACCAATTCAGCTATCTAACGTTAAATGATAATAAAACCTATTTATCTTGTTATTGAAGCAGATAGTGAATTCGTTTCGTTAATTCGTTTGCTTCCCAAAAAAAAAAAAAAAAAAAACTACCTCAAATTAGGAAAGCCTTTCATATTCAATGTGCCTACATGCATTCTTTTTTTGGCTTACTGAAAGGAACCTACTTTGGGATAGTTTTACTAGATTTGTCGGTTCAACTAATCGAAGTGTTTGTCCGACTTATCAAGTTGTTTGCCTCTCAGAGAAGGATTTTATAGTTATGTCGGAGCTAGAAGTCACAATAATTTGAACGAGATTCGCGTATTCTTACCATCGGTTATCGATTTGGTGACAGCGCTTTAGTCTTTAGTGTTATCTTTTATAGCACAGCTTGATATGTTGGCTGTAAAATGCATGTTTATAAGTACAGCATTTTCTTCCTAGGTTTCCCATTTTGTCTGTTTTTTTCTTAAGAATCTGCCTAATATATAAATATTTACATAAATTATAGTTATTCCGTAAGTATTTCTATAAGTTGATAAGTCTTTTCTTAGAATGCCGATAATTTATTTGAAATAATGTTTGTGTAAAATCGACTATGAGTTCCGTCCATTTGGTCGTCTAAATAACGACCTCTTTCAAGTAATAACATAAAACAAATTTTCGATTTAATCTTTATTTGTTTAAAATTACAAAATTTACATTTATAATAAATCTTAAGACTTTGCCTAGAGAATTCTATGACATAAACACTGATCTCTACCTAAGCTGTATTTAAATTTTATACATTCATATTTCCATTCAGAATGCTTAACAAAAATCAGATTTGTTCTCCAACAGATTCGGCAAATTTTAAGGCAGAAAAATGAAATGAAATGAAAAATACTTAACATGATTAAATTTACGTTTAAATAATAAATAACAATATTTTGCATATTTAATAGTAAAACCAATAATAAAAGCTCATAAAATGCTGATAGCATTGAGATGAGCAAAACCTGCCGGCAATAGTAATATTTAAATTTAACGTTTGTATTAAATTTTAGAAAATGTTGGTTCACAACAACGCAGTAGTAACGATCTATAACTTCATTAGCATCGTCCGTATGATGACATCGTTAGCATTTTGTTTTTGTTTCATCTTTTTGAATTGGCTACTAACAAAAGGTGTTAAACATTTAAAAACTACAAAAGTACCGGGTATTAAGTAAGTTAAACTTTTAAGTAACGTAAAGTTTTAAGCTTGTGAAATCATTATATTATTTCCGAGATAAAAAATTGAAAAAAAAAACAACAGACAGAAAATTTCTTGTTTCCATAAAACATCAACATAAAATTGTCATCAGGATCATGATGACAACAAAGCTCCAGCCTCAAAAGGTGTTTGACTCTTTGACATCAGGTAAAATAAATTAGCTGTATTTATCGTGCAACATAGTCAAAAAAATCATGACAAATGGCCGTTCACATTATGATGAGATCGCTAGACATTTGAAACAGAAACATTACTTGAGAACATTTAGAGGAAGGCTTTTAAACTTTTTGATCTCTAGGAAACCTTGAAATGATTTGGTCACTCTTTGAGATGATTTTGCTTTGGCCGGTTTTGCTAAAACCGGAAATGTGCCAAGTATGCTATAACCACTATCGTAAATTACTCAATTATGATGTGTTCGATAGTTATTTTTTTTTCGCTTTGGCATTCGATTTTTATTATTATAAATTTGTTGGTTAGTGTTTTGTTTTTGGAATGATAATTTCTTATAATCTTTTCCTTTGTTGCCTCAATTTTGTTACGCGTAATCAGTTGTTTTGTAGATTCGCGTCTAAAAAGAGCAATTTTGTTGCCTTGGCAGATTGACTGATTTACCATTACGGTATGGAGACAATTTATGATTCCAATTGCTGGTTTTAATGCATTTTGTATAGTTTTCGTTTGGGTTGTTGTATTAATAATAATGTTGTGTCATCATTTTTAAGACATTTTCAATAGCGTCAATGATGCGCTCTGTCGAACGACTCACCGGTTGCTGCATTATGAACTGTGTGTGGGAGTTCTGTAGGTCAATGCACAACTTGTGCTCTCCATGACTGAATGAGTTTCACTCAACTTTTAAAATATAAATACATTTAATTCAAGGTGAGAATTTTTTTTTTTTAATGTCAAGAATTTCAGTTTAAATAAGAGTTTTTTTTATTTAATTCGGTCAAAAACAACAAAAAACAGAAAAATTGCAGATGCTCCGATGAAAGAATTAAAAAACAAATTTATTGTTCAAATTGTATGGTCATATAAGAATTGTGCTCTGATGTATGATGAATCGCCGAATTTGCAAATCTCACAAATATGCTAAAAAAAATTGGAGTTGTATACGTAACGTTATAATATGTAAATGTGTATAATATGTAAATAAACATTCGCTAAACTGATTGGCGAGCCTCCTATCGCACATTAATGTAACTATATTAGTTTATATATCTTTTAAAATATCTGTGCTTACAAAATAAAGCGACACAACTTGTCATTATATATTTTGGCAATTGATATAGCAGGGCTTCCTTGTGATTGATCGATCGATTGATTGCACAGTAGTTTCCGATTTATGCCTTGTCAAATAAACACAGTGGAGAACGGCATTTTCGGTGTATTTTATTTTTTTACTATCGAAATGGTAAAAATGTTGCCAAAGCCAGAAAAAAAGTTACACGATATCTATAAAGAAGATATATTGACGGAACACCAGTGCCAAAACTTGTTTCGATCCAGCAATTTTGATATTAAAGGCGCACGTCCACGTTCTGGAAGGCCACTTGTAGCTGACGAAGACACAATAAAGACATTAATTGAGGAAAGCCTGCTAGAGATTCTCACAGCCAATTTTTTAGACTATCTGAAAGGGATCCATTGCCTAACAACGATTCTGAACATTAGTTTGACAAGCTTTTGCTAGACTTTTCGATTGATTTGACTACTTGAAATGTTCGTCAGCACATCGAGATGGCCGCCGCTCAAAGAAAGATAGGTGGCTGCATAGTGAGGTTGAGCCAACGATCTGTCAGTTTCAGTTTGTTTTGTACGAACTTCTATATCCTTCATCTAATTAGGAAGAAACTTTGTCACCGTATAGCCTACATGCTTGGGGTTGTTTATAGAACTTCATGATAACTATGGACTCAAATCGTTTTGATCAATTTTATTTGCATGTACGTTACAAACTTGCGAGTAATATTAACAAAATTTAAAATTAGTCGCATACGATTTAGCGGCAAACATGTCATGATAGAAATAAACAATGTGCTTCGACTGAGAACAAAACAGTTTTTAATTGAAAATTATTATCTCTGATTTGTAAAGGAACAAAACGCATAACGCTCAAAATGTTTAACATTATGACACCTCCATCTTCACAAATTTCATAACACAACAGCCCATAGGTGGCCAATTCCAAAACTCCAATTACTCCCAAACGTAATCCATTTCCGTTCATAATTGATTTATGTTTCATATTCAATGAATATCATATTTGAACGTTGGACTCATTCAATCACAGGCCAAGCAGCGGCCAGCGATGAATGAGTAAATGAACGAACGAACGAACGAATGGGTTGAAAGAGCATTTTATGGCTTTTGGCATTTTGGCTTTTAAAAATGTAATTTGAAAAAGGCGGTACGACGCAACTGCCACTACTGGAATTTTGCTGTCAAATGTGATTTCTTTATTTAATGTGACACGTCGCTTATGCAATTTCAAGACACAGTTTCTACATTGTGCAGGCTAGACGACGCTAGCTAGCAATCTGGGGGTTTTCTTCTGAGCTTGTTGCTGGCTGGCTGTTGTTGATGTGGTTGCTGTTGTCGTTGAGTTTCTGACAGCAGTCGCTGTTAAAATCTAAGCGCAGTTTCAATTTTATGACATTTTATACTCAAAACTGTCTTATCAAAAAGAAATTTAATTGTTTCGACTGCTTTCTGAGCTGAGTTTCTTAGTGCAGCCACTTTCAGCTTTGTTTTCCACATGTAAGCGGCGGCAGACGGACACTGCGCACCTATCAATATTTTTTATGGGGTTGTAAGTTTAGACCGCTTTGCCACTTGAAAAGGCGTATGCGATGGGTGGTGGCCTGGTCACTGCCACACATGGCGATGGCGATAGTGGTGTTGGTGATGGTGGTGGTTACGAACTGTCACTAACGTGATGTTTGAAGTGATTCCATTATGTCATTTAAAAAAAAAATATTAATCAAGTAATGGCTACAACAAACATAAACTCTATTTCTTTCTCTCCCCCCAACCAACATTTTATTATTACTACATAATTAAATTATGCAAAAGCATTTGAAAGTGTTGGGAGTTTAACGAAACCAAACCACACAAGAGATACAAAGACATCTAGACTCGTTTGCTATTATCAACAGTTTCCTGCCATAAAATCATTCATTAAATATAAAATAAAAGTTCCCCCTTAATAACTTGTGATATCAATTCATACTAATGTGAGTGAGCGATGAAATTTAACAACCGTTTTCAGCTTTCAAAAATTGATAAGAAATTAGTTACGGATAGCCACTGGAGAAGTCACTTTAAATTACCACCCTACTACTGAAGTGTTGTTTATTGAGCTTTTGACCAAAGGGCCTTAATAGGCAATTGTGAAAATGCCTTACATTTTAGTGTTAAATGTGAAGAGAAATAAATATTATATTTATGTGGCAGCAAATTGGAGGGCTTTTTGATAACATACTCGGCTTAGAAAGCATATGATAGGATGACATGATGATGACTCAGTGGCATCACATTCCAAATTGCTTGTGTGATTTTACCCCTAAGACCTTGAGAATGAACAAAATTCTGTAGAATAATTTATCACAATTAACGAAAAATTTCCAATACTTGGAATAGATAGGATTTCTCGCACTTAAAGTTTAACTTTAGAAGATTTTCAGCGTCCTTTATATTCGAAACTGCTGTTAACAATGATCGAGCTTGTCATGATTGAAGTTGAGATTCATATTGGAAAGTTTTAACCTAAAATTAAAGTTTGAACTTAAAATCTAAAAACAGTTTATATTCTGCAAAGGCGGTCCCAAATCTAGCCGACCCTAGCCGATAGCGCACACAAAAAAGTTGAGAAAATTTTTCCTTATTTTTCAAAATAATCTACTTTTAGCTCGATACACTTTTTCCAGCAATACTCAATAGCTTCCATACCCTGTTTATAGTAAGAACTGTCAAATTCGTTAAAATAGCCATCAACCCCAGACTCCACCTCTTTATTGTTGGCAAATCCTTTACCAACGAGACATTTTTTCAAGTTTGCAAATAGAAAATAGTTCGAGGGAGCTAAATCTGGCGAATAAGGTACGTGAGATGAAATCATTCAAACTTTAATTCAGTAATTTTGGCCATCGCAATAGTGGATGTGTGGACTGGAGCATTGTCTTAATGAAACAACACTACCCTTTTCGCCAAATGCGGCCTTTTTCCATAATTTGAACACCTAAAAGCTGCAATAATTTACCATAATATTCGCCGTTGATAGTTTTTCTTTTCTGAAGATAATCAATAAAAATAATTCCATGATCATCCCAAAAAACTGACGTCACAATCTTGTCAGCAGATGGAACCGTCTTTGCCTTCTTTGAACACGATTCTCCCATTTCTGTCTATTGCTGTGATTGTTTCTTTGTCTCAGTTATGAAGTGATGGACCCATGTCTCATTCATGGTTATAAATCGACGCAAAAATTCATCTTTACTGCGAAACATCGCCAAAAGCAGTCTACTGAAACATCTTCACGACGCTATTTTTGCTCTACTAAAAGCAAGCGCGGCATCCATCTTGCACATAGCTTTCTCATCTTCAAATTTTCGGTCAATATACGATGTATAGTACCCTTTGAAATGCCTACCATTTCAGCTAGCTTACGCAGCTTCAGTTGACGACCATCCTATACCATTTTGTTGATTTCCATAACCGTGTTTCGGGTGGATATCTCAATTGTTCGACCACTCGGTATTCGTGTTGTTAGCTCTAATACGGCCTCGTTTAAACTCCGCTACCCAATATTTTACAGACGTAAACAAAAAAGCATACACCCTCAGAGTAGAATCTAGCTCAGCTTTAATATTGGTTGTACTGAGACCTTTCAAATGGAAATATTGAATTACATGATGGTGACAAATTTTTTCCATATTTACAAATTCACTGAGATCGTTTACTTTTAATGGTTCAAATAAAAATACCAAACACCATAGGGCCTTGAAACTTTCAACATATGGTTCTTAAGGTTGTCACTTTTCACCAAAATAATTTTTTTTTAAACTAGTGGCACCATCTTCTATACGTCAGGTGGGCTAGTAAAATGATTTTTATTAAAAAATTATTACAATAACGTATTAACAATAAAATGCACACTGTAAAACTTTGTCCAGGTACAGACCTGGACATTAAACTTTGCTAAGGAAATTTATAGCACTAAGACAACACTTGCAGTGTAAACGTTTTAAATTGTTTTAGTTAAAAATCCAATTTTGTGAAAATGAATGGTTGTAGGGTAAAAAAACGAATTACTACGTTTAAAAACCAGTTCAAATTTCAGGAAATTTTTCTGAAGAAAAAGATTTAGATACTGACCACTTTCGTTATTTTAATTTTCTGCTCTAAAATTGAACAAATTGCTAAAGAAACTGCTTTGGAAATGCAAACAGTTTAAAAGATATACTTTAAGAAATTCTAAAAATGTTATCAAAACGTTCTAGAGTTCACAAATTAATTTTTCTACGTGATCAGAAAGAGTATAGAGGAAACTAGTAATTTAATGCATAATTTTCCCCGCCTCTCTGCAGGAAAATCGTTGAGATTTTTCTAAAGAAATTTCTCTCGAAAAGTGAAAAACATTTCTACAGAAAATTTGCCTAAAGAGTAAAACAGTTTTCATCAGAGGAGGCGGTCAGGAGTGAAAGATTTTTCCTCAGGAAAAGAAACTGTTCAAGCAGTAAAAAACCTTTAACAGAGTGAAATTTGTTTCTATAAAAAGATGTTCAGACGCTAAAATATTTTTCTATATAGAATGCTTTCAGGCAATGTCGGAGAATTGTTCAGGGAATGTTGTATAGAAAAATAGTTTAGGGAGTGAACATTTTTTCCAAGGAAGCATTGCTCTGAGCAACAACCATTTTTCTGTTAAAAAAATGGTTCGAATTATAAAAAATTTTTTTCTTAAAAAATTCCTTCAGGCAAAAGTTGTTCAAATCATGTACAATCACTTATAAGGCAAACCCAACGTTTCTGTTCGCAAACAACTTTGCGATACAAAAATTGTTCTGATTTTGCTCAATTTTTCTACCTATATAACAAAACCGTGCCGACCATGCACAATTTGTCTGTAGAAAAAAGGTACACGATTTATCCATGGAAAAATCATTATGATTTTTTATAATTTTCTGCGGAAAATCGCTCAGACCGTAGACATTTTCCCCCAGAAAAATGTTTTCAAAATGAAAAATCTTTTCAAGTTTCAAAGGAAAAGTTTGTCCTGTAATATTTCCCTATACGAGAAAAGTTCCGGTCGAGCATAATTTCTCTATACAAAAGTTTTTCGATGTAACACAGTTTTTCTATACAAAATTTCGATAACACGCAATTTTTGTTATAGAAACATTGTTTTCTGTGCTTCCTAAATGAAACATTTTTCTGTTGAAAAAAACTTTTCTATAGAAAAATCGTTCCGTTAATACAAAATTCATTATGGAAAAATCCTTCAAACCATAAAAGAAAATTTATGGAAAAATTCCTCAATTGATTGAGGAACTGATACATAAATTTTTGGTGAAACTTCATATTTAAAGGAAATTGTTGCAGAAATTCTAAAACATTTCCCAAAGAGAGTAATTTAAAGCCTGAATAATGTTCCTTAAGGCAATAAGAAATTACTTTACTTCGTGATTAAGTTTACTAGTGGAAATTATTTCAAATTTTGATTAATATATTTGAGGGATTTTTCCCCTACTGAACACGATAGTGTGGTTTTTAATAAAGTTGAGTTTATTTAAGTAAAATAATAGAAATTTATGGAAATAGAAAATTGATTATATAATATTCTTCGTCGAAACTCGTCTTCCGTATACGTATTTACTGTTGAGCGGTCGTCTATCAGCTGCTGACTCTGTTATTCGGAGTTTGACCCCCTCAACCTCTTCGTTGTTTGGTGTATTTGTGTGACATCCTTCAAACGTCGGATCCCACATATTATTTCACTAGCTGATCAACGTTAGAAGATAATGTGACTTTATTTTTTCTGGAAATTTGAGAATGTGATGTAATTTTTATTGAAAAATAGTTCAAACACTTGTATTTGTTACTAATCTAAAGGCAAATGGTTCAAGCCGTGATTAGTTTCTTTTACAGAAGAACTTTGCGATCCTTAAATAAGCCGTCGAAAGTAATTTTTTTTCAAACGTTAAACTTCTTTACGAAGAATTGGTTAGTTTAGTATTAAAGAAAAATTTCTATATTATGAGCGTTTTGTTTGTTTCTGTTTATTCGTGTTATTTTGTATATTACAAAAATTTTCCAAAATATTATTCTGGTCAGACTATGATCAGGTTGTATACGGAAACATCAATTGTTATTGAATTTGTTTAGGAATCGCCCCCTCAACTACATACGAACACTAATCTATAAAAATTGTTTTAACTTTAATATACGTATTTCTGTGGTCTTAATGTAACTTTTTGTATTGGGAAACTGTTCAGAATCCCAGAAAATTTTTCCAGGGAAAGTGACTCATGCTCGATTGGAATTTGATGATGACATTGTTAGAAATTTGTTTAGAACTTTTCTATTTAATTTGTAGGTTCATTAAAAAAAATTTAAATTCAACATACGATTACTGTTAATTGAATAAGCATCGGATAATTCTAAATACTGTATAAATGTTATGTATGCCAGCGTTACATTCAATGGCTCATAAACAGCCATATGACAAAAGCGGCCTAACGGAGGTGACACTCCCACTCTATACTCAGTGCTGGGCCAGCACAACTGCACACATAAAACAAACGATCTCATAAAGAACATGAACGGAATTTATTTCATTTATCTTTTTTTGTTTTTGTTCATTTTCCACAAAAAAGAAAACAAAAAATCATTTAAAATGAATGACACTTGCACGCTACAAAATGCAAACCCATTAACAACTTACAGAAATTCTTCATTAAAAATTTGATGTGGGGGAAGGGACGAAGGTGGTTGCTGGGGTTCTGCATTTGAGTGAGTGTATGTTTGTGTGGACTGTCCGCCAGTGCCAACGAGGCTATCAATAAAGTCGTGCCAAAATGAGGCCAACCAAATAAATAAATTTTGATATTTAAACTTGTAACGGATCAGACAACAACTTACAAGTACAACATATAACAACATGTCACATTTGTACGGCCAGTAGATCGCAAACACACTTGGTGATACGTATCTGAGCCGCCATCTAAAAAAAACCCTTTTTTTCCTTTATGTTGACCATAGAGGATAAGAGACCAGCAAGCTTTTTGGTATGGAGGACATTTGATAAATTTCCAAATACTAGTAATTAATGTCTACTAGTATTAAATGTCTTCAATTTTTTTCAAAAGAAATAACACTCATTACCATTTAGCGCTCCCTTAAAGAGATAGTAGTGTGACAATTTGGATGCTAAAAACTCGCTTAATTCGATACCACATCCCCGGTTTTAGCTTAAAAGCTTTGGGGTTTTAATTACCTATATTTATATATAATATATGTATATATATTCATATACTATATGTATATCTATGCTTACAAGGAAAAACGACTTAACTCAGGGTTTATCATGTTGAGATATTGAGCGTTTTTCAAAAAATCGCTATTATTGGAATTTGTTATAGCATTTGAAATACTCGTATGAAGAATTTTGAAAACCTTAACATGTTTTTTAAGGACATTGGCAATTATAATAAAACATATGTCCTTACTTATGTATATAAGTATTATATTTAGAGATGTTACGTAGATTTCCCAAAAATCGCTGTTTTAAAAAATTTCTTTCAAATATGAAAGTTATGAAATTTGGAATGAATAATGAACGTAAATACGTGCCAAAATAAGTACATTAATAATAGCAAATAAAATTCGGCTTAAACCATTTTTTCTTGTGACCAAAGATATCTGTACGTACAAGGAAAAACGACTCGAAATTTATCATTTTGACATATTAAGCATTTTTCGAAAAAAATCGCTATTATGGATAGCAATTAACAGTAATGTAATATATACAATCATATACTATATCTATGATTACAAGGAAAAACGACTTAACTCAGGCTTTATCATGTTGAGGTATTAAGCGTTTTTCAAAAAATCGCTATTATTGGGATTTGTATAGCATTTAAGATACATATATAGGTATACATATAGAATTTTGAAAACCTTAACATGTGTTTTAAGGGCATTAGCAATTATAATAAACCACATGTCCTTACTTATATGAGTATTAAATTTAAAGATGTTACAGAGATTTCCAAAAATCGCTGTTTTAAAAAATTTCTTTCAATTATGAAGGTTATGAAATTTGGAATGAATAATGGGCGTAAATTCGTGCCAAAATAAGTACATTAATAACAGCAAACAAAATTCGACCATTTTTTCTTGTGACCACAGACTCGAAATTTATCATTTTGACATATTAAGCATTTTTCGAAAAAATCGCTATAATGCAAATTTGTTTTGAAACTTTTGAAACGAATTGAATCTTGAAATCGCGCTTAAACAACAACATGTATCTTAGAGACATTAACAATATTAACAAAAAGTCGTGTTTTTACTTAATATTTATTGCATAATTTTTCAAAAATCGTTGCGTTTTTTTAAATTATTGACTGTACGTTAATATGGCTCAAAATGTCTGACAATAACGTATAAAACTCCACTTACTTATTACTTACTTATATATATAAAAATATATATATCTGGCCAATATAACAGAAAAAGGAATTATTCGTAAAAAGTTTTTGTATTGCCCGCTAATAATACACTTCTACGTAATCCCCTTCCGAAACAATACAATTATGCTAACGAAAAATCCTGTTATCAAAAGATTTTTCAAACACATTTTCCGAAAAAGACTTCAGTTCTCGCTACAAATTTTGTTTTTTATATCTCATATCTGAAAATGGATGCCTCAAAAGTTTTGTCAAATGCTTTTTCCGGAAAAGACTTCAGTTCAAAAAAAGTCAACCTAATCCACATCAAATGAATATGAAGGCTGTTCGATAAAATTTGTTAAGTTAGATTGCTTTTAATAAAAATAGCTTTTTTCGAAGAATTTACGTTTTCAAACGCCGCATAATGCCTCTATGGTATTTGTTATCTACCATTTGACTTTTTAGAAATAATTCCAAGTGCACTACATTGCGATTATCTATGAAAACTGTCAATAATGCTTTGACCTTACCCTGATCGATTTTAACGTGTTTTTTTCAATTTTGGCGCATTTGAGAGGCACCATTTCGACGTTTGTCAACTGGTTTGCATGTTAAACTTGTAAAGCCATATCTCGTCATCAGTTATAATGTATGTTTTAAGAATAAGGCGTCAGAATTAACTCGTTCTAGTATGTCTTCAGTGACCTTTGCGGAATTGAGTTTTTGAAAATAATGCTGGTCTTTCGGACTTGGTCGAACGTTGATCCGTTCCAAACCCAAACAATTGTTTAACATGGTACAAATTGATTCGGGAGTCATAGAAAGTTCAGCCTTCGCTGTTCTCAAATTTAACTTGAGTTGAAACCGTTGATGGCCGACCAAAGCAAAGGAAATGTACCACCACATTTCGACCGCTTTTGAATGCACTGTACCACTCATATGTACTTGTTTTTGTTAAAACCAGTTCAGCATATGCCGTCTGTAACATTTTCAATGGTTCGTCATACGAAATTCCATTTGCAATACAATATAGGAGACACATTTTTATTCATAGTAAAAATCGTAAAACACATTTGAGATGAACTGATGGGAAACTGTAAATAAAGTAAAAGACAGAGTGCGCTTAAACTCCGCATCTGTATGAAGGACAAATATGCCAGCTTAGAGACTAAAGGAATTTCGACAATACTTTTAAGCAGACTTTTTTAAATGATTAATTCTCAGCACGTTTTTGACTGAATGCAAACCTTCAGTAAATACTCGTACGGTCCATATTGTACGAAGAGATTTCAATCGCTATATTCGATGAGACATGTAATTTCAATGATACGGGGAGAATTTAATTATTATTTTCGAAAAGTGCTCAGTCCAATAATTTGTTGTTTGAAGTTCTATTATTAATTTCTGTTCTTTTCGACATGCCCTTACTAAAAATGTTTGCTGGGATATGTGGTCGTAATGTGTAATATATAAAGCCCCGTTTCGAATCAATACAAAACTGCTGGCAAAAAGTGCCAAAACACCATAGAATGAAATTTAATTATTTTATTTTCATGCATACAAAGCTGTAGAGGTAATCATGAAAACGTTTTCATTTCCATGTGTAAACGTTTTGTTCTTGTTTAGTTTACTCATTGGTGCCCGGCTTTTTTGCTGTTGTTGTAGCTGTTGTTGTTACCTCTCAGCATACGTAGCCATTTGTGGGTGTGATAAATTTAATGCAACATGTTGCAAGTCTTGCTGTTATTTTATATTCTGTTCTGTTGTGTTTCCTTGCGCTGTTGTTGTTATGTTTGTTAAACATATTTTTCCAAAGAGGGTAGGGGGAAGGGGATTCCAATTTCAAGTCACACAAATGTTCACACACTCAGTCATTCAGTCACTCCACTGCAAATGAAAACAAAATACCAAAGGAAATCAAACGGAAAAATGGGTTGATCATCGTCGTCGCCGTATTTAGGTAGATATTTGAACATATTGATATGTAAATATCATTACAGTTTATGTTATTATTGTTAAATTTATTTGTTATTTACGTTTGAGCGCACAACCGGCCGCAGAGGCAGAGGATGATGGGGAGACGCACGAGCGAACGACCAACGTTGAAATCGCTCGCAACATAAATTTTGGCCCATTGTAATTTATTGTTATAGCCCAGTGACATATCGATAAATGAGTTTTAAGTGGAAATGTTAAATTATCAATTGTAATTGATCTGTATATAGAATGTTTAAATTATAACCACGAACAATGGTCTAAATAGGAAATATTTTATTGTTTTGTAAAATCTATAGAGGCATTCGTATAACAAAGGAATTAGTAATGATATTATAGAGCATACAGGAAGTTTCGATCAAACAAATGGCATGAGTAAACTTTTGCACAGAATTCCAAAGAAATTGTATGAACAGTTTTGAATTATTGTTATATATAACTATAAGCCAAAAACAATTTATGTATGTATGCATACATATCGATTGAGGAGGGATGGCTTTAGATTAGTACAATTAATGTACGATAGGTGGGGTGAAAATCATTGCAATAGATTTGATTTTTACGCACATAGAACGAAACACATAGACTCAGTTAGCATAAATGTCCTGATTAAGATCAGAGTTTGAGTTTAATTAAAAGAGCTCGCTGTAAATAATGTCGATTAATAGAGTACCAACATTCTACAAACATACTGTTATTATGTTGGGGCTAAGTGTAAGCACTCTAGCCACATTTCAATTATGAAAATCGGTGCCTGAATTTAATTAAAATAACTCGCTGTAAATAAAGTCGATTAACAGAGCACCAACGTTCTACGAACATACAGCAATTATGTTGGACCGAAGATTAAGCCTTTTGGCTACATTTTAATTATAAAAATTGGAGCCTGAATTTAAAACACCTCGCTGTAAATAAAGTCAATGAACAGAACACCAATATTCTACGAATATATTGCAATTACATTGGGCCTTAGAGTAAGCCTTTTAGCCACATTTTAATTAATAAAAAGTGCACCTTTATGTATTTCGGGCATCTCAACACGAAAATTGCGGTTGAACCATATGTCGAACTAAGAGAAACTGATTCATGTACTAGAAATATCGGAGCAAAAGGGTACAAAATGTACTACACTGTACTGTGTATGGTCCTAGCTGGAAAACTCCAATATTGTAGTTTACTAAAATGTTGGACATCATTTAGAAATATATTAGATTTTAATAGGAGATCCGCGGGCATAAACATTAAAGTACTGGGCTACTTGACTGTGATCATTGGAGCTTCCACATTAATACCGTCATACAAAAGCCTCTTTTTATAAGCAGAAAAACTACGTTATCACCTTATAGTGCATTGCCTTCCTTACGGCAACAATTAGATTTGCAGAATTGAGTAACTTTGTAGTAGTTGAAAAAATTGTCTATACTCGTTTGTACCGATTATTTTACCCATTCTTCAACATATATAAATGTTATAGAAAATTTGAATTTGGTTTAAAATTACTTTTCTGTTAGCAATTTATCTTCTATTATTGCAAATAGAATTTCGGTATTCATTAAAGTGTCATCTGCAGCCCCTTCAGTTGTGTCTTTTCAAACATCTTGAGCTGACCTTAAAGACCTAAAGATCTAAAAAGCTTTCTCAACGAAAAACCTGAAATCAAAACTCAATCATCGAAAGTTCTTGCCCATATATATTATATATGGCTAACTGACATCATTGCGTAGAGGTTATAGTTGGCAAATGTTCACAGTGAAGATAATTCATTTTTCTTTTCCCGTACCTTTCAAGACGACGTAATTCCGAAGTTTCAAAGCTTAAATTTTGTGTTTAACGTTCTTGTTTATCCCCAAATATGACTGAGCGTGCAAAAATAGTAAAATCGGACATAAGTACTTTCGAATAGAGATCTATATTCTTCTAACAAAGCATGTCAAGACATTCTGCCTCTGCAAATTCGAAAACATAGGAGAAAATATTCGAGTTGATCTTTTCCTGGTGTTGAGTGAAGAATTGCCAGGGATAAATTAAAAACCTGAATTAAATTCCTAATTATGCCTATTATATTCAAATCAAGATAGCATTTTGTTTTTAGAACCGGTTCTACAAAATCCGGTTCTAAAACTTGAACGACAATTGTAGAAAAGCTTAAATATGTAAATCAGTTTACACTTTCAACTCATTTGTAACAATATTTTCGATGAATCATTAGGAAAGACACTATTTGGCCATTAGTACCACCAGAACTCCGAATTTCACCCACCCACTCCCTATGAAACGATGTGGATATTATGATAAACCTTATTTGGGGAATATATAGACTGACTTCTACTCGAAAGCGTTTGTGATCAATTTTAGTACAGATTTAGATATGTTTTGCGAAAAGCCAAAGCATTTTATATATATTGAGTTTCCCAAAAACGGACACATTTGTCCAATGTCATAATTTGGACCCCAATGACGGTTGATTTCCTTCAATGCAAATTCACAGAAAATATCAAATTCTGCAGGCATATAAGGAGCGTTTCATATTTATAAGGCCACCCATAAATTTGCTTTATTATTGTAACGCTACATTTTTTGTTGTTAAGATGTTCTATCAAAATGCAGATATGGGATTTGTGCAGATAACGATACTTTTGTTTTTGCCATAATTTTGTTTTTAGCCTGTTTCACAATTATAATGCCAAGTTTCGTTAGTGAGTTTTTAAAGGTGGTCAAATTCAGCAATGGAAAAGACATGCCGCAAGGAAAAAAAAATTCGATACAACACGAAATAGTTAAAATAATTGATTACAAGGACGAAGGATGAAGTGGAAGGGAAATTGGGCGCAAACTGGACAGGAGCCATTCAAAATTTTTTACGAGATCCTAAAGCTTATGAACCTAAATACCCCATATCTTAGAGTTGTCTGATTTTCCCTCAATTTTAAGCTAGGTAGCTTTGGATCAAGTATCAAAATATTGCACCCTACAAATTTTCAAATTCAAACATTTCTTCTCCATTGAATATTCCTAGATTTCACTCTACTGATCATGTTTAAATTTAACACGAACCACAGGATGACTGTCAACAAATCTACACTAAAAGAAGGCCTCCCTTTAATAGTGTGATTTTCTTTCTACTATTTTCAGTTCATACATCAGTTAAAATAATTACTCATTATCTATGAGCAATTATATGATGTAACACAAATATTGATATACATTTGCTTTACATCACAATCACAGGGAGAAGGTCTTCTAGCCGTCTGCTATTTGTCTTTGTTGTTTCCAATTGAGACAGTTTAAAATGGTGCAATCAAAATATTAAATATAATAACCAAATTACCCCATCAACATGGTCCTTCGAGCCGTATACGAAACAGGTATCAATGGGGTGACAGTCCATTTAAACTACTAAACTTTTTTGTTAATATTATGTAATGCAAATTTTAATATCAATCAGAATAAAAACTTCTATCACATCACATCGTGTGAAATTCCTTAAGTATTTTATAAATGTTATAATCATTACTCAGGCAAAGACCCAAAATCTTTTTCACACTTCGTTTTTTATATTAAAAAAAAAAAAAAAAAAAAAAAAAAAATTTAATGACTTTGTAATATTAAACACGTTTCATTTGGGCAATTTTAATGTGCGAATATTAAAATGTTTGCACTTTCAATTTTAAATTAATTCGCCCTTCATTTTTCTGGATGAATGTCTGTCCTTCTGATACACGGCCGTCTACCAGCAGTGGCAAATATAGTAAATGAACGTTGGAATTTAGACTATATATTTTCAACTAATCAATACTGTAATTAATTTTATGATTGTACACTGTATTAAACAAATGTGAGCAGCATCGTCATGATCCATCATCCCATCCATCCATTTAACCATCGAACCCAGCAGCAGTTAGTCTCAAACAACCACAAATAATTGGCAGATTATTAACACTTAAGAAGCGTTCACTTTTAAAATGGGTTATAAAGTTTAATGACTTGGAGGTCATGCCATCTCTCCATCATTCACAGTAATTTCATGTATTAGTTTAACCCTCAAGCCAATCATTCAATCAAACCAATCTATGATTATTTGAATACAACAGCGACAGCACACTTCATGTTACATTAATTTACGAAACACATCAGAAATTATTTACGGAATATACGTTTCTTTCTGCCGTCTTTCAAAAATCATGCAATTCTCCTGTATCAAGGTTAAGTTTTATTGCAGTTTTGCCCTTTTTCTTGCGAAAATCGAAAATTAACTACAAATGTTTTTAAACGTTTGGTATTGAATTTACTTGGTTGGCATGATGATACGACGTTTAAGCTGGACAACAACGCGCGCTCTCTATAATCATTAACTTTTCAAGCGTGGTGTACATTTTATGTCATTGTTTGTAAACAAAAAATTAACAAAAAAAATCAAGGTAGAAACTTTTACCTTATGCGTTGTTTGTTACACAGCTGCGTTGGAGTTGGCAGTATCCCCTTGCCCAGACAAACGAATATCGTTCATTCAGTCATTACGTCTTCCGAGAGAGGTTAATGCCGTGAGGTTCGAACGCATTTTATATTTTTTTTTTATTTTAAGTTGAGTTCAGTTTTTAAAATTGCTATTGTTGTTATTTTTTGCAAAATAATTAATGTCACATAATAGAAATGAAAGTAAAGTCTCGGTCATATCTAGTCTTTTTCTCATATTGAAATTTTTGCTTATAATGAGTGGTGTCATAACATCAGTCAATCACACAAATCATAGCATACATATTTATTCAATTGTTGTACCTGTTCATTTATTACAGACTTTATTTTTTACTTTCACAGATTAAAATTTAACAATAATTAATTTCGAATGATTTAATTTAATTTAATTTTTCATTATTCACCATTTCCATAATTACTATTTGGTTGTAGTGACTGTACTATTGCTTTGCAATTAATTGCACATTATTTAATAAACATTTGGCGTTACTATGACAATTTCAAAATTAATAATACAGGGTGGCGCAATAGAACGTGCATATTTACAAAATAGATAAAAAATAAATACAAAAGATATGGTTAAAATAAACCATTGTAGGGTAATAAATGGAGTTTATTTTTTAAAAATAACATCATCTAAATGGTGACCCTCTCTACGACGGCACTCCTCTCACCGCAAACGAAAATTATTGAAAACTTTCTTCAGTAATACAGGTGTAATGGCTGCCATTTCACCACGGATATTCTCCTTGAGCTGAACGATGTTTCTTGGATTATTACTGTAGACTTTGTGTTTGAGGTATCCCCACAAAAAAAGTCAAGAGACGTCAAGTCTGGACTACGTGGGAGCCATGGGATATCACCTCTTTTCGAAATCAGTCTGCCAGGGAACATCTGCTTCACCACCGCCATGGAGTCATTTGATGTGTGACAGGTAGCTCCATCTTGTTGGAACCAAGTTCTGGAATTCACTATTCTTGAACTTTCAATTTCTGGAGCCAAAAATCCGTCCAACATCTCAACATAGCGTTCCGTATTAACCGTGACGTTTTGGCCCCGCGCATTTTCGAAGGAAAAAAGACCAATTATTCCTCTGCCAGAGATTGCTGCCCATACTGTCACTTTAGGACTATGCAATGGTTTCTGGTGTTTGATTTTGGGATTTTCACTGTTCCAGTAACGACAATTTTGACGGTTTACGAACCCATTCATAAGGAAATGAACCTCGTCGGAGAAAAGGATAATGTCAAATCGATTAAGCATTTCATTAGCAAATGCGAGCCTTGCTATGAAGTCAGACTCTTTCAATTCTTGTGTTAATTGCAGCTTATATGGATGCAGTTTAAGATCCAATGTTAAAATTCGTTACAAACTTCGTCGCGATAATTATAAGACAGACGATCTCTTACGAGTCGACATTTGTGGATTTCCTCGTACTGACTCCATAACTCTCTCAACATTGTCTTCGGTCTTAGATGTTTTCTGGGCGACCATTTGCTTGTGGTTTAAATGTTGAGCCGGTCTCTTCAAAACGCTTTTCCCATATTTTAATTAAATTAGCACTCGGAGCTTCACTAATTCGCCGTAGCCCATACTCAGCACAATATAGTCGCCTAGTAGCAATATATGTCGAAATGATTCATAGCGACTAAAACTCCATGAGCCCGCCAACCCAACGATGTAGGCGCCCCCCGCCCGCGCCTTTTGCTACCCACCCTTTATAATTGAACTAAATATAACAACAATTTCATATGCATGTATTTGTACTATAAAGCAGTGGTTCTCAAAAGGGAGTCCGAAAATATCAGCTTAAATTTTAAATGTAGGAAATATATCGATCACTATAATCAGATGAACCACAACAAGAGCAACTTTCTGAATGAAAGCATAAATGTAACACGCAGAATGAAGCGTCTTAAAGTACCAAGAATCTTTTGACCGAATTCGTTTATGAATTTTGAAGTCTATCGAAAATAATAAATGACTGATTTTCAAGGATTTTATTTTAAAATGACGACTTTTGCACACATTTTGGCAAAATTTTAAAAATTTTTTACGTTTAGGAATAGGCAACCAGCCATGACTATCATTTGTATGTCGCGTGCAGTTATGGAAGATGGAAGGATTGTTTAATTAACCGTAATATAAAAGCACACTAGAGAAAGTTACAGGACTTACCTCTTTCATATACAATTGTGTGTTTCATTATTATAAAGCCGCTGCTTTTGTAACAAAGACTTTTTTCCTTCACATCCGTTTCCTGTTTTCGTTTTGCACCCGGGCAATTGCATCTACATAAATAGTCCTTCTATTCGCAAAGGAAAGCATTCCCGTTGAAAATAGTTATTAACGGAAATAAGCAACAAAATATATACTCGTATATTATTTTCTAGGTGGAATACGTCACGTACGTTATGAAGAAACTTTTGTGCTGCAAACAAATTTACGAAAGTTTTATCAAATGTATTACTGAAGCTTCATGAAGACACGCGACAAAAGTGAAAATTCAGATGTATGATTAAAAAGATAATTCAATTATTTTGTTATTATTGAAAAAGTTATTACTAACATTCATGGAATTTGTTAAATAATAAATATTTGTGCTATCTATTCCAAGAAGCAAATGTAATTGGTGAAGTAAAAGAAAAACGAGCTAAAAATATTAATCAAAAAAAAAAAAAAAAAAAAATTAAGTTCGGCTCCTCAATAGTTTGTGATAAATGTGTATATGGCGAGTACAAAAGAGACTAGAAAGTGGTTGATTAATGATTGGGTCATTTTGCTGGTTAATTATCTTGATCAACGGAACCTCTTTTATACTTTTGTAGCTCCAAAATGTCTTCCCGCTTTTACCCTTTCGGCACCCATTTTAAGATATCTATCACAAAATAATAAAAAACAATACAGACAGGTATTACTAGGCATTTCGTAGCACTCTGTCAGTGTAGGCAATAGCAATATTGCATTTATTTTAGCGATTAAAAAATATATTGGCACTATGTTCAAGATTTTTGGAAAAGGGCGATATTCGGGCATCGATTTTTGGAATCGGATTGTTCGTTTTCGTGTTTTATAACCATTTTCGCTTATTATCGATTGCATTTTTTAGTGACTGTAGGTAATTCGAATTTTCTCAAAACCTTTGAGAATTCTAAAATTTAACTATTTCTGCCATTTAGCGCTCTGTTTTCGAAATATGAACACATTTGTATTTTGCAGATTTTCTAATTTAACTTATTTTAAAAACGCCGTATTGAGCCTGATTGACATTACGTTGAAGCCAAAATTGTATCATTTTCCTGAATAGGCACGCCTTTTGCAAAATACAGGGTGGTGCATTAATAGCACCACAATAAGAAATTTAACTAACTTTTTTTTAATCAGTGTATTATGTTTATTGTATAGAAAATTTAGTTGTATTTCATATTGAATAAACATGATGTTTATACTAACCTTTTTTACCAAAACCTGTTAAAAATGGTGTTTATATTTATAATTTTTTTTACTAAAACTTATTAAAAATGAATTTAAAATGAATTTGCAAACGTTCCATGAACATACCTAATGTAAAATTAAATTAAACTGTACTTTATGCTACCTTTTTGCCCTTTTTGGGGTAAAGATATTGTGAATTCTTCATAAAGAAAATGTCAGATAACATTTAAGCCAGAAATTACACTTGTAACTACCATACATTGTAAAACCAAAAAGTAATTACTCTGCACAGCTCAAGCATCACAGCTTCCCAAATATACTTACATTGAATTGAAATTGATTTCTTAATTTCTTTTATTTCAAACCTCCAAACAAATAATTTCTTAAATCTCTTGCGAAATTATCTGATTAACATAACAGATAACATTCATAGCAGGTCGACTTGCCTTCACAGCGGTACAAAAGATTACCTCAATCCCAAAATACAGTCCACAACCCATTCTAGAAATTTTCAACCGGGTCTAGTGTCGATCATCACATCAAATTGATTGCAGCAATAACAACAACTGTCCATTTGCCACAGCTGCATTCAATCAGCTCTACTTCTTCACCCAATGTTGTTCACATATAACTAATTGGTTTTGAAGATGACAGACTGTAAGCGACTTCCATGCTCACTCACGTATAGGTATATTCGACACCTGATCAGAAAATTATTCATTGCGGGATCGCCTCAATTATTGTTTTAATGAACTGCTTCAATTCAGTAAAATTCCTTGGTTTGACTGCTTGACATAATCCAATAAAAAAATTTGATCTCAGTCAGATCAGGTGATTTTGGGAGCCAGCGAAAAATTAAGTTTCTGGATATTAATTTGTTTGGGAAATTTCGTTGGAGCTCCACCATAACCGGTCTGGCTATGTGTGCAGTTGCTCCAGCTTGCTGGAACCAAATGCTGTTAAACCAGATACGTCTTCGACGTAGTTTGGGTAAAAAAACCCCTTCAACATCTTTAAATAACAGCCCCCATTGGCAGTTGGCCGAGCACAATTCGTGCGCCACTCTGTATTTACAAATTTGTGTTTCACCGATTTTTTTGTGTTTGGAGAATCCATGCACAATTCTTTATACTATTTATATGATATATGGATTTTTCTCCAAAGTTATTGTATTTCAAAATATTTGATCATTTTCTTTAATGTACACTGTACTTTAACGGTTTTTACTTGACTTTTTGAATATTGTTTGACTTGATACCTCGTGATGAGTTCCATATTTCCCAAACCCCTTGCAAATTCAGAAAACGACTTATTTTTGCGTAATATAAACAGATTTGTATTTTAGAGATTTTCTGATTTTCATATTGTTTATTTAAGCAATTTCTGAGATATGGATGCATTTGTGTTTTAGCGATTTTTTGGTGACTATTTGAATAGTTTTCGACACCTTGTAATAGTTGCCATATTCCTTGCTGCAATCGTAGAAATTTGGTTATTTTTGCGACAAAACGCTCTGTTTTCAATATATGAACAGATTTCCATTTTAGCGATTTTGTAATTTTAATTTTTCTTTATTATAAGTACATTTTATTTCAAGAAAATGGTACTGTTTTGAACATGGCCACCAAAAGAAGCTTTTCTGTTGCCGTCAAGTTTAATTGCTTTCGCGATTATATACGAGTACTCCGTTTTTCAGTTATGGTCATATTTGTATTTTAGCGATTTTTTTTTATTTGAAATGCATTTTATCATTTCTTTACGCCATGTAAAGGGTACCGACTTCTCTACTTACCTTGGAATCGCCATTATTTGTCAATTTTTGCGATTGAACACTCCATTTTCGAGATATAAACATTTTTATTTATTTTGGCGATTTTTTTTTGGTGAGTTTTTGAATATGTTAGTAGCACTACAGTAGTTTCAATTTTTTCAACCTCCTTGAAACCCAGAAGTTGATTATTTTCGCGATTAAAGGCAATTTTTTTCCTATTTTTGAGTCTAGTTCCAAGCCTCAGAGTCAAAATTTTCGGATTGGCTCCTGGCTCTCTAACACTGCAATACATATGAAGTAATGGTATTTAATTCGGCGCAGAGAGACGACGGAAGCATTTAAGAATTTAAAATATAATTTTTAACGCACCTAAAAATCAAGTCGTAGAATTTTTTAATTTGAGGAAATAAGAAAGAATTTTCCACCTGGAAAATGTATAGCTAGAAAGAGTGTTTACAAGGATGGGCGGGCTTGCCGACAACATTAGCGTTCGCTGTATTAACAGCTGTTAAGTTTATTAAAGTTAAAATTTCTTCCGCTTAACATACCAAAGAGAATTGTATTGTAAAATGTTATAATGCTTACCAAGTTGAATTACAAGAAAGGTCACTTTATTCGATACCTCCTAATACAAGCGAGAAAGGATGCGTTACGGATCTTTTAGAAGGGATTGACAAGACTTAATTATATGTCGTCTGTGAGAAAAGAAAATATAAAGGCTTAGGCGCAGCGTAGAGAAAGAAACCTGCTAGAGTTTTCCTTAAAAAATAATGCAAAATGCGTGCCGAATACTTATAAAAACCTTCAAAAAAAAAGAAGGTCAAGATACATATCAGAACTATCAGAAAAGGCTAAGAAGGTCTGACTGTCTGCCTTCTTTGAGGAAGTATAGGACCTGCTAGAAGCCTATAAAAAAAAGTGAAACAAGTTGTTACCTTTAGGTGCTTTCATGAATTTCTTAGTTACGACTCCTTAATTTATTTAAAGGAATAGCGTACATAACTGATGTTTTTACAAGTCAGCATTGTTAACAAAAAGAAGTTAAAAAAATATTTAAGTTTTTGGGCCGTGGAAAAAAGATCTGAAATTTGGGCACGTATACGTATCGTATATATATATATATATATATATAATTCAATAGTAACATTATGTATGTTGTAAAAACCTTTCTCGATCTTATATCCCCATACAGTTGTTCACGAGATTTATTCGTTTGCAAATATCGAAGCTGAAATACTTCCAATACTTTGATTGTCTTAATTTCTGTTGCATAACAGTTGATAAATCCTCTCTAATGCTGGCTATCGAACCTCCTTCGCATATTCACATGACCATAATATAAAATTTTCAAATTCTATAACAAATCTTAATTATCAACAAAATTACTTTCAAATATCAATCAAACTTTTGAATCACAATTTTAAAAGCACATCATTACTTCATTATAAACAGGTGCAATTAATTTTATTTATCTAAAACACCACACCAGAAATGGTAATAATGTTGATCAAATGTTGGCATACATTTTGCGTCATTTGGTCTCATTAACCTCTAAGTGCGCCCTCCTCGTTAAACACCTCCGCATGAAGCACACAGCTAAACGCGCGGAGTTCTCCGTTCGATGTATTCACAGAAACTCAGTTATGCATAAATTCATTATTGGATGAAGAAGGATGAGCAAGAGCACAAAGTCTTTGAAGCAATTAGTTTGCGTTTTGAACCCCTCCTAGTTGCTAACAGCATCGTGAATGCCATCGTCACCATCACCATTACCGCCAACAACTTCAAGTGCTCCAAGTTTGAAACATTTTTTTTTTTTTTGTGAGTTTTATGTTAATTTCTTTTAGTTTTTATCTCGGCCTAAAGTTCAATAATTAATTTCATCCATTTCTCTCTATTATTATTTATCCATTTGCCCGTTGTGTCACTGCAACGGCATCAAGCTCAATCTTTTTGCTAGAGGCACCACCAGCGACATCGGGTTTCACCATTTCCTCCACCCTGTTTAGTGTGCACGACGGCCTACAGTGGCCGCAGCGGAGTGTCGGCATTCATTCTCTATCTCTTTCCATTGCAGTCTTGGTGTTCACTTCTTTGTTCCACAACAGATTGAGCGTTTTGATTATGCCGCTTATTGAATATTAACGTGATGGTAATGCATCCCGATACTGTGCACCATACACTTGCTATAGGGATAGCTCCTCATCATCATTCCACCGCCTGCAGCAAGTATGAACTTTATTGGTATTTGCCCCCGAGGCACCTTTGCGCGGTATGGAATTCGATAGCAACTTCCTTCCTGTTAGTGTCAACTCATCTCCACTTGGGCAATGTTCTTCATGTTGGGCGCATTTTTCGTTTAATGTTGTTGACATTTTGCAGGAGAATTCTTTAAAGTGAAAATAGAAAATTCAACATTTTTGTGGAAAATTATTTTAAATTGATTTAAGTTGCACGAAGTCTGAATGGACTAGGCTGCATATAAAATATACTCGTATAAAACATAGGTTTTAATTAAAAACCAGTAGCTGGTAAGCATTTATCCGGTTTCGGGTAAGATAAGATTTAATTTGTTTATGTTTATTTGTTTTTAATATTAAAAAAAAAATTAAAAACCGCTGAACTTTGGTCCGGTTTTGGATGAGACAATCCGTTGTCATAACAATCATTGATTTGTCATTTAACTTTACTGATACAAGACGCGTAATTTATATATTTGGCTTTTATTGTCATGGGTTGATCAAATGATGCAGATTCATTATTAGAACACTATCTGTTCAAGCGCCTCTGTTGTATTTAAATCTTTAACTATTGGCATCACTTAGACAAAAAGTCTTTTGAATACCCTTTTCCTGCATTCTTTTACGAGTTCATTACGAAATAATACTTGTACCATAACAATTCCATAAATTCAAATTTCCTAGCCATGCTGATCGTAATATTTCGATGTACTTATCCAAGTTGATCTTATACAGCTTAAGACAAATTTTGCTTCCAAAGCTTCATCTACAGCAACTAAGGCGACAGTAAAAATTTTCATGGAAATCTCTGTGTCATGATTTTCGTTTTCTCTAAAAGAATTTGTCATATTCCGTCTGTCTTCTGCGCTAAAGTAAATAGTATTTGTTTGAGGGTTCGTCACACGTGATTCTAATTGACCTTTGTACGAGTATTTTACGGCAGCCAAGAAGATTTCTTATCAAAGAATTGTTACCATTAAATTTGTTTGCATCTACATATTTGCTGACGTCTTTAACATATGAGAAAGTTGCAGTAACATTTTAGTATCAATGATTTCTCTTAAGTTACCTTTGGTTCCTGATACTTGATTACAACATATAGAATATTAACCAAATTCAACAAATGTTTATAAGGTGACACAAAATTTGAGCGTTATCTGCCATTTATTTCATTTACAGTGCTCGATTTTGTTAATTCATCTTAAGTGTGTTTTGCGATATTTACAATGGATAAAAATATCGAACCAAAATTTATCTCAAATGGAATTTCATATTCCGAAACGCAGAAAATGTACCAAAGGCTTACAGCGGTAAATTGCATTCATGAGCGGTGGAAATGTGGTGGAAGACTTGCATCGCTCTAGTCGATCATAAATGTCTCCAACTGACGTTAACATCTATAGAGTGAAGAAAGTGGCAACTGAAAATCATCATTTAAGTTTGAACTTTCTGTGTCTCGCGAATTATTACCATTTTAGATTATTAGAGTCAGTACCATTTTTTCAAATTTGTTGGGTATGAAAGGCGCTGTCAGTCGACAATTTCCGAAAGACGAGAATTTTCTTCAGAATCTCAATCGCGTAAGGATCGCTGCAGAAGTGGTAGAAGGAGTCAATTCCGACCCAAAATCGAAACATGCATTATGAATGGTGATTGGACATGGATTTACGAGTTTGACATGCAAACCACCAGTCAATCATCAATGTGTCCAACTGACGTTAACATCGACAGAGTGAAGGAAGTGGTGACTGAAAATCATCATTTAAATTTGAACTTTTTGCGTCTAACGAATCATTACCATTGTTAGAATCAGTACCATTTTTCAAATTTTTTGGATATGAAAGGCGCTGTCAATCGACCATTTCCGATCGCTGCAGAAGTGGTAGAACGAGTCAATTCCGACCCCACAATCGAAAAATGCTTTATAAATGGTGATGAAACATAGGTTTACGAGTTTGACATAGAAACCAGTCAATAGGTTTCGTAATGGAGCCTTCCAACTGATTGATCTATCGATCTCGGAAAAACACTTTGACTTATATTCTTTGATTATCGCGAAGTTGTGCACTTATAATGCTTGCCAGAAGATCGGGTGGTAAATAAAGAGTATTATAGGGTAATTTTTTAAGATTTAAGTTTTTCAGGTTGCCAGCACTGGCTGGTAATGGCGTCCAAACGTCATCTGTCAACATTAAAAGTGTACAGTATACTCTGCCATTTTATCATGGAAAGACTAACAAACGAGAAACGATTGCAAATCGTTGAAATTTATTATCGAAATTCGTGCTCTGTGACAAATGTGTATCGTTTGATACGACCATTTTATGGTCGTCATAATCGACCTGCTGAATCAACAATTCGGATACGTAAACAAGCAAAACTGTCGCATCTGAGGCTGATGACCAGCCACATGCTATGCGAGTACATGAATTACCGATGCATCCCGAAAAAACGGCAGTCAGGTGTGGTTTATGGGCTCGTGGCATCATCGGTCCATTTTTCTTCAAAGACGACCGTGGAAGAAACGTTACCGTCAACGGCGAACGATATCGAGCTATGATAGGCGATTTTTTTGACCCAATTGGCTGAGTTGAACTTGGTTGACATGTGGTTTCATCAGGACGATGCAACATTCCGCATTGCTCGTGAAATAATGGATATGTATGTTGAGGGATGAATTTGGTGAGCAACTTATCTCTCGATTTGGTCCTGTGAGTTGGCCCCCAAGATCTTGCGGTTTAACGCCTCTCGATTATTTCTTGTGAGGTCAACTCGTTAGTCTTGTGGACAAGCCGAACACTATTGAATCCTTACAGAATAACATAACAGGCGGTATTCGTGGAATACAGTCCGAAATGCTCGAAAAAGTGACGAAAAATTGGACCTTCTGAATCGATATTTTGAGACGGAGAAACGGACAACATTTACATGAAATTATTTTTAAAAATTAAATGGCAAAGACCAATTTATCGATTCCAATAACGAA
>JAHXMU010000147.1:0-20391 GCA_019455685.1 Philornis downsi | reverse complement strand
CAATTTATCGATTCCAATAACGAAGAACATGAAGAACATTTTAATATATGATGCAAATATGAGTGTTCTATTTGATTAAAAAAAAAAAAAATTATTAAAAAATTACCATATACTTTGGTGTTATACGGCCTTTGAGTGAGCAAATTCGCCAAGAAGGGACAGATTTGTGGAAAGAAAGTTCATGAATTTTGCATTAAGAGTGCGCACTACAAAACTGTCACTGTGAACGAATTTCTGGTGAAAAACACAACAAATATCATTGAACAACCACCGTATTTCTCTCATATGGCTCCGGCTGGCGGTTATCTTTTCAAAACTCAAATTGCTACTTCGAGGCACCGGTTTTTAGACTATAGAAATAAAAGGAAAAAATATACATATAAAAATATAAAATAAAAATTAAAATATTAAAGAAAATTTGCTGTGCGAAGTGATGTCATTTTCGGAAACTGTGTTTGAAGAATATTTTGATGATTGGATTATTTGTTGGCATTTGTGTATCATGTCGGAAGGGCCCTAATTTCAAATCGATACAAAAATTTGAATAAATAATATTATGAATTTTATTGACCAATTCCTGGTACTTTTTTTGACAGAATGTATGCTTGTTTCATGTAGAAAAAGTTCGAATGGGAAAATCTTCTTCTTAATGTCAGTGAGATGCCAACAACTTTTTTTGCAGCTTACATCAACAAATGTCTGAGTTGTTCATCATATACCTTAACGAATTCGATAAAATTTTAATGAAACACACCATTCAGTGACTTGATGAACTTTCTGCTCTGGCTTTCAATTCACTGTAAAGATTAACATACCAAAAAATTCTCTTCCTACATCCTCCAAAAAAATTTTGGAAGCAAAATTCCATATTACATTTAACGATCCGTCAAAATTGTCCGTATCTAATTCCGCATAGTCTTGAAAACTTGCTACAATTCTTGCCGATTTCAATTAGACTTTCTGCGCTTAAATTATTTTTATTATTTGCGTCACACATATTGTTCTCAGTGTACTTTGTTTTGCGATTGTAGCCAGCATGTGTAAATTGAACATCAGAAAAAAATCGACAAAATTAAAAACTTCAAAGCATTTTTTCACTTTGTCATTAATTTCAATCTAATGAGCTATTTATATGTTACGCTCTTATCAAATAGCGCAATGAGGACACATAAAAACAAAAACCAAATAGCAAAAATCTAATTTAAATACTACGCAATTTTGAAATTGTATTTAAAATACAATTTTATTGACGTTCAAAATGTAAACTAGCTGACACATTTTGCTCAGGGAATGAATGACTGAAAACCTGTGTCTGCGGCCCGCAATAAATTCTAAGAGTCCACAGGGTGGTTGACTTTGTAGAAAAGAATGTCCATTTTCGCTATAGAAAATAGCAAAATCATCATTACATACTAGTCTGTTATTTGGTTGGTTGGCATTGTCTCTGTATTTTTTGCTAACATCTCAAGAATCAATCGATCATAAATGGTCACACTTAAATTACCCCCAAGCTTCGTAATATCAGGCCGGGTGTTAACATTTTTATTGTCTGGTCCCTTCGTAGGCTACATGAGGGAGGGAGGGGAAGGTAGAAGTAAAGATAATGAATATGTGGCTTTTGTAGAAATTACGTGAGTTATGTAAATCAACCATCGCGATGGAGGGAAGACAACAAATGTCTCTTTTTCAGTATCGCCGTTATGGATGTGTGTACTTTTATTTTTCTTCTCCTTTTCTTTAGTTTTGTCTTTGTTTTCAATATTTTCAAGAAATATTGAAATAACAAAGCTTTGTGGCCATTTGTTGTTTGTTCCAATGAAAAAATGCATTGACAACTGTCATTCAAAGCCAACAACAGTCAGTCATTCTTCTGTGCTGGGCCAACGGCCAACATCATTCCAATGCAACAGTGGTCGATTCTTCCGCGCCACATGCTGGTGAATAGTGGAGGAGTTTGAAATGACTTGGAGTGGTGTTTTTCTCGTAGGGAATACTCGTAGAGGAGGTGATTGCCGGTGTCAAATGAAGATATACGGAATCTTTGCATGTTTGCCATGAAAAGGAAACGCTTGCCCGTTGGCACTGGCAGCGAAACAGATGGAGAGAGCAGAGGAAACTAAAGTTAAAAACAACTTTGACAGTTTTACTTTAAACTGTCAGCGGCAACATAAAACGTCAAATTAATGTCAAATGAGTTTAAGCCATTGTTTTCCAGATATTATAAATTATTGGTAATAATAATGAAATATATCACCCTTTGCTGTTTTGTCTGCCTTTCTTGTCGCCTCAACAGAGCCAATGTAAAATGTTAGTTAGGAATTTGCATAGAGTAGTCAGTAGGTGGTTAGATTTATATCCGGCTTGTTTTCGTTACAACAAAAATGTGATAAATATTTGAAAACGAAATAAATCAAAAGTCTATAACACAGAGGTTTGGCACAGTGCATATTTCCTTTAATAGTATATACCCATATGTTCAAAATAATAAGTACACCCTATATTTTTTTTTAAAGGCTCGTAGACAAAAATTTACTTAAATTAAAAAAAGAACAAATACTAATTTCTTTTGTTATAACATTAGAAATAAAATAAATACTAAAACAATAACAAAAAACAAAAATTAAATTCAACATTTTTCAAAAAGTAAGAAATTAAATAATAAGTACATTTAGTTAAAATAAGCAAAAAAGTAAAAAAAAATCAAGTTTTGTTCTACTAAATTGCCTAAGTTTCGTTAAAAGCCAGTATATCCAGCTTTATTTTCAATTATGTTGTTGACTCTTTTTGGCATGCTGGCAATAAGCTTCCTGCAGTTTTCTACTGGTATTTCATACCAAGTTTTTTGAACAAAATTCTATAACTGATCCTTATTTTTAAGAACCTCCTTTCCAATTCTTTGTTTCAACTCTCCCCAAAGATTTTCGATTGGATTTAAGTCCGGAGATTGACTTCACCAGTCAAGAAGGGAAACATCTTTATCTTGGAACCAATCCTTTACCAACTTAGAAGTACGCATCGGATCATTATCCTGCTGGAATGTCCATCCAAGAGGCATACTTTCCAAGGCATAATTCAACTTCATATTTTCCAAGAAATCTTTGTATTGGAATCTGGGTCTGGGGTTGTTTCCCAGGGAATGATTATCCACGCCCCATGATTGTGGATATTGAATGAATTTCAACATTAAAAGTAATCACATAGAGAGAGAGGTATGGTCCCCTTACCACGAGAAACAACCCCAGACCATAACATTGCCGTCCACGTGCTTGGCCATCTTCTTTGTAAAACGAACATGGAATTTCTTACCCTTAGGGCGTGGAAATTCCGGGCACAGTCGTTTCAAAAACCATTAATTTTTGTTTCATCGCTCCACTAAATGTTTTTCACCGACTCCTCCGGACCAATTGGAATGACTTCTTGCAAACGTCAATCTAGCCTTTACATTTTTTTTTTGTCTCAGCAAAGGAACTGTTCTGGGTTCTGGGTTTTTTTGGGTCTTCCGCGAGTGTCGACGGGCTTTTTAGGCTTTAAAGTATTTTGTACAAAATATAGCGACCGATTTATAGTTTCTGGTATAGAACGAAGACTTTGGTCACTTTCTCTTAGTCTTGAAACAATTTTTCCCTCCTGCGGAGAACAATGACTTTTTTGACCCATGGCTGATTTTTTTTAACAAAATATTTTGTTATGAATAAAGATAAACAACAATAAAATAACAAGTCTTTCCAAAAAGACTACAGCAAACTGCGAAAATATTTAAGATTTGAGCAATGTATTTATTATTTTGATCATGTACTGAAATCACACCTGAACAAAACTAACTCACAATGAAAACAACGGGGAAGCCCCAGTTAAGTTTTTGCCTTTATTACCATATTAAAGTTATTTAAATAAGAAATGTTTACTTTCCGTTAAAGTAACTAAAATTAAACATAAAGTAAAAATAAGGAGGTGGACTTATTTTTTCGACCATATGTATATGAACAATTTGTCGTAAAACTTAGGAAGTATGTGCAGTTGTAAATATATCAGAATTACAAGAAAAAAGTAAAACGACATTAAGAGAACAAAAAGTTGAGTGGGGCTCATTTTATACATTAATAACAACAACAAAATATATTATAAGTTAATAAAAATACGGACAAATTAAAATTTAAAATTTAAGGAACCATTTTTTGTAATAAAACAATACCAAGACCACTTTATGTGATAACGATCAAAAATCCAATTCTGCACAAGTCAGTTATGACGTTCCTTTAGAGGCCAGATTTAGTTGCCCAGATTCCACATCCCAAAATATGGGAAAAGAAAATATTATTGAAATACATTTGCGGGTGGCAACAGATCAATAGATTGAATTTGTTATTGCTAGCCAGTTCTATGCCTATATTTAAGACAAACTGAAAACTTTCTGTCAAAATCATTCCAAACATATAGACCGTTTTGTGATAAGATAGTCTTCTATCAATTAGAAAATATACAACAAACCGTATGGATTATTTTCTTCCCTCCACAACGGCAAGTTTGATATTCTAAAGAATTTTTTCTGCATTGATTCGTGATGCAAATTTTTGACTAATCTGTTGTATTAAATAGCTCAAGTTGGGTGGCTGAAATTTTACATAAAAGTCCTTGATAGACATGGGAAAGTTAATTCCAATATAGGGCAAAATCAGTCTAGAGAAAATAGACGGCATGATCTTGTCTGCAGATGGAACAGTCTTCGCCTTCTTTGAACATGATTCTCTCATTCCAGTCTACGTCTTTGACTATTCCTTTGTCGTAGGTGTGAAGTGCTGGACCCATGTCTCGTCCATGGTTATTGCGGTAAAACATCGCCAAACACTCGAAACTTCTTCGCGACAATATTTTTGCTTTATTGAAAGCAAGCGTGGCATCCATCTTGTGCACAGCTTTCTCATCTTCAAATCTTGGGTCAATATATGAGATATAGCACTTTTTTTAATGTCTATCAGTTTAGCTAGCTCACGCACCTTCAGCCGACGATCATTCAATACCATTTTGAGGATTTTCTTAACCGTGTCTAGCGTGGACACCTCAATCGGTCAACCATTACAGTGTTTGTCTTGGGCAGCTCGTTTGAACTCTGATACACAATATTTTACACCGTAAACGAAGGAGCAGCCTTCCCCAAAGTAGAATCTAGTGCGGTTAAATTTTGGCTGGACTGAGGCCTTTCAAATGGAAATATTGAATTACATAATGGTGGCGAATTCTTTACCTGTTTATAAATTTACTGAGATCGTTTACTTTTGATAGCTTAATGAAAAGTACTAAATAATGTGGTGTCTTGAAACTTAAAACATATATTTTATAGAGTTGTCACTTTTCATCAAAATAATTTTTTCAAATTGCTAGCACCATCTATACGTCAATTCGGCTAGTTTTGGGTAAAGTGCGGTAGGAATTGTCAATAAATATTAGCAACTTAGGAATGAAGTTCATAAATATCTTAGGATTATTGTTTGCTTTTTCTACTGCGTTATCAGGAAACATCACATTTTTTCTGAATTTTTCACTTTTCATTGTTGATTGATATAAATGCTATGTTTTGCGTGGTCGGAAGATTTCAATGCCGAATATGGTAGAAGAAAGCTTATTTATTTATTGTTAATCCTCCACTTTCCCAGCAATAAAAATTGTACGTTTTTAATTTCATTTTCTTTTGCACAAAGTTATGGAATATATCAACTCCTATATAAAGTTTATGAAATTTTTTATAAAAAATATAAAACCGGTTCAATTACTGTTAAGTTTCTGAACTATTCCAATGACTCGTTTACAAATAGTTTAAAATTTTGGGCAAACAAATTTCACTATACCAGTTATCAGTTAGTCGTCTGAACAATTTCTGAAGGGGATGGAAAAACAGCTGCAACATTTTCACTCGTGAGGTATACTGAAGTCATTGCTTTCATTGCTGGTTTTTATCCCTTTACCTTGACTTAGGGATTTTCACCTTTTGAAGTCTATACCATGAAATGCAGGTTGATTGGAGGATCGTACTTTTAAAGTCATGCTTCTTCATCTCATGTTATATTTTTTTAGATGCTTCATTTCTCATTTTTTAAATTGTCAACAAAATAGTGGACGGCTACTTTTTAGCTCCAAATAGAATTTGAGGGACATACCTTCGTCTATTGAAAGGTATGTCGAGGGCATGATAATCAAGTCCAGTTTTCCAATAATGGGGCAATCTTAAATATTCTTCAATGTTGATCTCCACCAGTGATAAACACATTCATCGTCAGTTGAAGATTTGTGGAGGCTTGCAAGAGATTCATTCTCCTCAAAAAATTAGTAGCTTTGAAGTCTGGGGAAGCATATTGATTAGCTTCAGTGGATTGCTCATGATCTACTTGCTATGGCTGGGATATACTAATTGTTACCACAGGCTTCATATCAAGCCGAGCTTGACTGAATATCCTATTGATTTGGCATTGTAATATCTGCTGAAATTAGTGAAATAATATCACTAAATTTATGTTTTCTTGTTTACAATTTAACTAATCATGGGGGAAAATGTATATCATACAACTGGGATAAATAGTCCATAATATTCTAATTTATCAAAAATGTTTAACACTACACCATGTAAGCGAACTTTTCCAAACATTTTGCCTCTTAAATATGAACTTTTTTTTTGTTTTCTAATGGAGCAGCAACAAAAATGTTATTTTAATTTTAGAATTTATCAATATACTACTTATTTTAGCTCAACAGGAATTACTGGATGTCTATATAGAACTTTGTCATGGTACCTCCTATACTTATATTTACACTTTTGTAACTATTATATCAAAATTCACTGTTAAAACACCAAAATAACAATTTTATATAGTTTTGAAAAAAAAATCTAATTTCTGGTCTTTATCTTGCTACCATTTTCAGCTAATGGCAGTCATTTTCAAACTTGACTTGTCATCATATCAAACTATGAGCCAGATTAAAAAAAAAAAAAACAAAACTGAATTTAACAAAATTACTAATAATAACATACATATGTCGACCCAAACTTAAGTCTCTGATTTCCGATATTTTGTCGAAATTATGTTCAAACATTTTCTGCCTTCTAAGATTTATAAATGTGTGCGATGACACACTTAGTCTGATAGAAGCGGTAAAGGCAACAGACGTTCCGAAATATGTAATCGCCTTAACTATGAACACAACAAACTCAACACAATATTGACGGGGCAAATAACGGCAAATTAATCTTATTAACGAAACTACGAGTATTTTCACAAATAAAAGAAACTCAAATTAATACGAATTTTAGATATTCGAAGACATTTACACGCACACGCATTTTTAAATGCAGTTTCTTTCGACACGCCCACACATTTGAAATGTGTAAAATATAAATTTGAGTTTTTGTAATAATAAAAATCATGTTGAAAACTTAAAATCATCTAGTTGCCAGTGGTGTAATATTGCTGAAGTCACTTCTCTTTTGTGTGGAAATATAAGCCGGAACATAAAGAAAAAAATTTGCATTTTTCAATGAAAAGTTATCGTGTAAACAAGACTTGGTTACAATGTTGCAAACTTATGATTTATTTGAATACGGTTTTCGAATAGCATGATTTATGGTTGGTATTTGTGAAGATTTTAACGTATGAGTTTTATGCATAATCTGGTTCAGCATCATTTTTCAACTAACATTTATTTATTATTGACTAAAAGAGCCGGTCGTTTGAAAACTTGTGAAATTGATTGTTAAATTGACAACCACTTCGTTTTAACTCCAAAGTAGCGATTTAAGCTTCCTAAGTAACATTTGTGGTCGTCGTTAGGGAAAAAAACAACAGCCAAAATAATTCAACAATCACATCTTCTTGCCTCCTTTTATGCCGGTGAGGAACTACTAGTTTATTGTGTAGCTTTACAGAGTACCTCCTGCTCTATTTTGTAGAATTTTTTTTTGTCGATTTTTAGTGTAATACGAGTTTTGTTCGTAATTTGGTGTGAAATATTTTTTTTTTCAGTTAGCTGTTTGTTATTCACTAACCTTAGTAAAATTTATTACTGAAAATGTGGTGGAATTGATTAGCACTGTAGCTGGCCAGATTACCATTTTCAATCTCCTGAAGTTGGCCTAAACTGTCGCGCTAAATACTGATAGAAAAACCGAAAATAGGAATGAAAATTAAATCGAAATGAGAATCTTATAAATTACAAGAATGAGCCAAATATTTTCGATAGGTATATAATGAATGGAAACCACTGGAAGTCGACAGTTTATTTTTGCATTTGTAACCGCTTTAGATGAATATCCCATACTAATATATGCTTTAAAATAAAACAACAACAAAAATAAATAAATAAATAAATAAAAATAAAAATAAAACAACAAACAATAAACAAACAAACACTTCTTTCAGTATATTTACCATTTTAATCATATTATATTTCATTTCTGATCCACCAACTTTGGTAAAACAAAATAATGTCTCTGATTGAAGTAACTTGAAGTGTAGGCATTGATATATAGACAGTTACATATGTCCTTCATATTTATTGAAATAGGTCAGCGCCACCTATAGTACATTAATTGCACTAGTCCCATCAAAGGTTCGTTGAGATCAAATGAAAAATATATACTATATAAACATTGTTTTTTAAAGCTTTTCTAGATAATAAAAAATTGTCATTTTACAAAAAAAAATCTTCATCTCAATTTGGACTTTTTACGGAAACAGGCTCTAAAATATTGCATGTTAAGTGATTTTGAAAATACGTACATATAAAAACTATGAAACAAACATGGAAATGATACATTTTTAAATTCGTTTTTAAGATTCACTTACAAATACACGCGGGTTGTTTTGGATCTATTAGCAGCGTACCAAGTATGCTCTTTCAATAAACAAGCTGGCTCACAAATCGTGCTGCAAACACAACACGTAATAACCATTATTTAAAGATGTTGAAGGAGTGGTTTTACCCAGAACTGCGCCGAAGACATATCCGGAACAACTGCACACATAGCCAGTCGGGTTATAGCGAAGCTCTAACGAAAATTCCCAAACAAATTAATATCCATAAGCTCCACTTTTCGCTGGTCCCCAAAGTCACTTAATCTACCTGCACCAGACATTTTTTTATGGGGTTGTGTCAAGCAAGGGATGTACGAAACGAATCCAAGTGATTTCATTGATCTGAACCAGTCCATAACTAAGGCGATGCCGATTTCAACCGTTCAGGTTGAATAATTTTCTGATCAGGCGTGGCATATGCGTGAATACGCAGGAGGTCATTTAGGGTCTATCATCTTCAAAACCAATTAGTTATAATATATGAAATAAATTTGAATTTTCTATCGTATAAAATAAAAAAAAATAAAAATAAACGAAATACATTGATTCAAAAAAAGTTATTTGAATTTCTTATTGCAGCACAGTTGGTGCGCCACCCTGTATTATATAGTTTTTTCCAATCTGTTTCGTTATATTCGTCTTTTTGGCCCTCGTAAGTTTTCATATTTCTAAAATTGGATTTAGGTTTTGAACATGCATTTTGGGGCAGTTGCTCGGTTCTCTTTATTACAACCTTAAGCTTCGTAGTAGGGATTATAAATAATCTATATGTTTGTATATATATAACAGCTTTGCATTTAACTAAAATTTTTATAAAATGGTGAAACGTTGCATTTATACATACATTTTTGGCAGAACTTTTAATTAATTTGAAGTCTACATATGTTTACCACAATTTCTTTATCATTAGGACGATAAGGGTAAAATATTTATTATAAATTGTTACAAATGTATTGAACTTGTGACCTTCTTTTTCTTTTTTTTTTTTTTTTTGATGTATTATTTAGTATTACGTGACCGTGACCGACCGTGGTGCGATGTTTAGTACACGCGACTATATATGTAGTTCGCATGATCGCAGCGGTCACATCAATGTGACTGCTGAGTACTTCGAGTAATCGACAAGTCTTGTAAATGCTTCTCAAACTGTGATGTTCGAAATCGTCGTTAAACTTTGAGTGAGCTCTCCCAGGTCTTATTCATGAGATGCAAACGAATTTGTTTCTTTTTTGTTGTATTATATACAGGGTTATTCTTCCAGCCGCAGGTCTGGCTGTCAGTTGTTCAATACCTCTCATCTAAAGTGTTATTTATTTAGTATTTTAAAGGTTTGCCATTTACGATTATGGACCGTTTAACAACCGAAGAACACGTAAAAATAGTCAAAACTTACTACAAAAGTGGTGATTCAAACGCGATTCAACACTACCGAATTTGGCTTTATTGCATGGACAGTTTCCAGAAAGCGTAATTTTACGTTTTGGCGACGTCAATTGGATATCAAGATTTGACGCCTTTAGACTTTTTTTTGTAGGACTAAGTCAAAGTCCGTATTTACGTGGATAATCCCCAAAAGTTGGGCGTTTGGAAACCAACATTATCGCCGAGATACTGCTCAAATTCTGCGAAAAAGTGATTGAAAACTACCTCAACAGGATCCATCGCTGCAACCAATCCAGAGACGGTCATTTTAATGACATTGTATTTCATGATAGCAACGTCCAAGCACTATATCGTAATGAAATGAAAGTTTATACCTATATATAATTATATGTAATATATTTAGCTTTATATATATTTTATTTAACTTTAATTTTTAAGCCTTCACAAAACAAATGGGAAAATAAGGTGCAAATATGTTATTAAAATAAGAAATTTCAATCACTTTTCGATTTGTGAAAGTTAAATCAAATGGAAAATTGGAAACCTTCTTTGGTCATTAAAAAAGCTGATCTGAAATAAAATCTTTTATTGTTTTATGGCAGCATTTTCACTAACTTTGATAATAATTTTATTCCTTGGCATTATGTTATTACTTTCCTTACTGCAGATTGCACGCATTACACCCATCTAGAACAGGAACGTTTCTCAAGAAATCGAGAAGCAATAACTGACTTACTAAAATAATTTCATATGTAACAGAAGATGGTTCCTTTCTATGACAATGTTGATCCAACACAACAAATTAAATCGTCTTTGTTGTCAACAAGAGAGGGGCGAAAACGTTGCATATCGGTGTACCACCTCTGTTTGACATATGGTATTGACTTTCAATCATTTGAGCTCATATAATATTTAAAGATTTTGCTCTTTTCTAAAATATTGTTCAATTCGTAAATCTACTATAATACTGTGTGCGACAAACCACCCTCAAATATAAAACAACTGAAACATTTATAACATTCCCATTCAATTTTAGTTAGTTGTAAGGTCTTTTAAACAAATTCCTTTCAACTTTGTATTGTACTATTATTTCTCTTCATTATATTTGTTATTCCCCACCCCTGAGATTACACGTCCATTTTAGCTAAACGACCTTGTCAAGTAGTCTCCATTACATGTTGCTGGGATTTTGTCATATTACTACATTCCATTATTAAGTTAGTTATAATATATTCTATTTTGTTATTTAATAATGTATATGTAATTAATTGAATCTCTTCTTTTCCATTTTTCTTATTTTAGGTAAGTTTAAAAAAATTTCATAACGAATTTTCCGCACCATACACGATGAACGTCGTGGGTTGATAGCCAGCTGGTATGTAAGTACAAAGAACTTGAGAATTTTTAATTTTTTAAGTATAATGCGAGTGGAGAACACAAAACCCTGAAAAGTTTCCACTAAGGGTTTCAGGACTTAATATGAACTGAAAACTACAAACAACTTAATATGTAGAATATGAGAATTTCTCTTTTATTACCAACATTTTCGTTTAATTTTTGCCTTTTAAGGCATTCAATTTTTGTTTGTTTGTTTGTGTAGCCACAGGATGAGTCTTTCGTTTGGAATCAGTTTGCTAAAATCTGTGTGGTTATTAGTTGCTGATGCTTTGCTATGAGTTTCCGGGTCAGGGTTTATTTGTGAGCCCCTTCTCCATTAGTTTTCATTCATATGTACATGAGTTGTTAACCCTTCTAGAAAGTGGGAGAGAGAGAGAGAGAGAGAGAGAAAGGGGTGGGCGGATAGTATTGCAGGACATTGTAGGAGATTATAAGCCAAATGTTTGCTCAGTTTTCATTGAAAAGCATCCGGCTAGATTCACATGATATTTTTTCTGTTTGTTTTACAAACATATTGGGAATTATTTTTGGCAGAGGATGTCTTTTTTGTTTGTTATGGCTGACATAGATAATAATTGTGGCAGGGTTGAAGGACGAATGGGTTCATCAAAAATTGAAATGTTACCAACATAGGATGAAAGGTATACTACTCACTTTTCCTTTGTAATGACCAAAAGTATACACCAGAGACCCTAAAAAAAAACAAATTAACTTTTGCATTTCATAAATGGGATATGTGAGATCTTCTTACATTTAGTGAACATTCTATTTTTAAAGTTTAACGGTTATTCTGGATGTCAGTTTGAGAAGCATTTATTAGATTTATTAATAACTCGACTACTCGAAGTTTAAGTCAGATACTTCGAGGTGTTTGCAGCTCAAATAATGATATATTGTTGCATTGGGGATTGAACCCATGATCATATTAATGATAGCAACACATTCTAACAGTCATACCAATGCCGGTCACAGCTACTATAAGCTCATCTTTGTGAGTTGCGATTTTGTTGAGAAGCCAAATTATGTGGATGATATTACCGGCGGGTTCAGTATCCTCAGATTGCTATTGTATCGGAAGTTTTCGATTTTCTACGCTTCAGGTGTTCTCTACGTTTCACTTGATATGTATTCTTGATCGTCGTAAAGTCGATCATGTCCCTTCGTACCTTTATCTGTGTCTTTTCAAAGCACAATATAGGTCGCTCGAGCTTGGAATCTTAAATTTCACAAAAAAGTCTCAGTCAAAAGCAACTTGCATTTCAAATTGGGAAAGATTCGTACAGTAAAAAAACAAATAAAGTGATAACGAATAAACTCACCACCAGAAAAAGAGAATTTTTATGAATTTTTCTAACAATTTTACCATTTATTCGCTAACTACAAACAAAAATAGTCTGCTTTAAATAAGGATACATTTCCAGTGGCGATTTTATGAGAATTGAAACTGTCAAATTGTTATTAAACTTTTGCTGAACGTTGATATTTACTAGTTCATTATGGAAAGACTTAGTCCAATTGAAGTTGACAACCGCGATTACTTTCGGTTCCAACAAAAAGGAGAAATCGTTGGGTGAGCAATTAATTTTATACTTCTTCGGGCAGAAGAATTGTTCTTCTAGTTCATGAAATATCACTCCTATAAACTTCTTCTTTTTCAGCTATGTAAATTCGAAAGTTGGAAGCGTTATGCAAAATGCAAGAATGGGTCATCGATAATTGGAACCTAAGGATTGACATTGTTAGACGCAGTTATGGTTACCGATATTTGAAAAAAAATAGTCTCTGAATAGAAATGTATATCATCGTTTCTCTTTGTATTGTAATGTGGACTGGCCAGCAAAATAAATTTGTTTTTTTAGTTTTTGAATAAAGTATCTATAAATTAAATACAATCATATCATAGTAGAAGTTGAGAGATATCAGAAAAAAATTTTCTAACTCATAAACTGAAAACATGTAAATTTTAGTTATTTTTTCTACTTCATAACAGCGCTTATCAAAAGCGCGGATAATTCTAATTTTTGCCAGATGTGGGAAATATTCCCAGCAAAAAAAAAAATCAGTGGAAGCAGAAATTCTCTACAATTTTCAATGCAAAGTAGTGAATATTTGCGTAATCACAAATGATTTTAACATAGGCTTGTTATAGGAAAGAAACAGCTTTTTATGGTGCGTCTTCCTCACATTTTCATGATAGTTATTACAGCAATGAAAAAACACTTATTTTGTTCCATTTTTTATTCAACCATATAAGTTTTGTTTTTGATACAGAGATTTCAGACCGATATAGACCGCAAAAAGTGTTTCTATCAAGTGTTTTTACATAGCAATCGAATGCATAAAAATCAAGAGTATTTAAGTGTAATTCAATTTATTGAGAATTACCAAGTTTGTTTAGATTTGGAAGCGGTATAAAAGTGCTTCTGCGGAAGTGATAAATATGCATTTATTGGGCTTGTGGAATTGGTGAAAATGTTATTTTTTTTTTGAATGACTTATAGTTTTCGTTGCTGAATTGATATTTTGGCAAAAACTAACGCATTTGTGGGAAATCATGCCATACTTAGGGAATTATATTATCCATCAGATTTATTTCACTGGTTACGCTGAGTAAAGCTCCTTTTACCTGTTTTTGCTATGCGTTTTCTTGGCTTCCAAAATCTATCAAAAGTGGCATAAGTAATATCTATATCTGCATCATTTCTATACTTTTTGGACTAAGTATTTTTAGCTGATATGGCCATCCAATTAATTGAAAATTATTTTTTAAACCCTCTTTATTACGGAACGACAATAATGAATCAATTACTAAGCCTATTGATATTTATTAAGGCAGTCGTGATGGCAATAATGCACAGTTTTAGGTGGTGGCAATAAATCATAATAGGCAGCTATTTACAATTTATATCATATAATGTTATCTACCCATTTAATCACTTCAACATATTTTATTGACATTTTAAAAGTAATTAGAAAACCTACCAATTTGTTTTCTTTTACTAAGCATATTTTAAATGTCAAACAAAATTTGTCAATCATTATTCTTCTATGAAAGTTATCCTAGATATTCCACGACATTCAGTTTTTCAGTTTTCAGTTTTTCATAACATTTTCATCACAACCGTCAAAGTGGTTAGGAATATACCAACCACCATAGTTGACACCGAAATGAGTATTGCCACATCTAATTATGTTATTTCCCCTTTCAAAGCTAAATGAGAATAATTAAAAATGTAAACACACCCACTATCATCATCATCTACCTGGGGACCCTTCTCCCTGGCCACCACAGTAATAACATTAACAACTTTACAATTTCGTATGTTGTAATCAACACAAATGGATCTCCCCTCGTCCTAAATTTATCAGAGACTGCGACAAACGTGATTACCGTCGTTGTCAAATTTTGTGTATTGAGGGGGGGACCTCCAATCTTCTAGCGGTAAACTAGAGAAGATTTAATTTTTTTGTTTGAAATGTCAATATTACAACATATTACAACCGACTGTAAAGTGTTACTACAAAACAAAGGAACACATAAGCAAATAAAACAAGACAAAAAAGAACAGATGGGCTCTCCAAGTACAACAACCATGGATAAAACTTATCTCATGCACTGAAAGAAATTCACTATGAGATGACTTTTAAGTATAAATTAAGATTAATATCAAGTGAGAACAATTCAGTGAGTTAAAAGTGTCCATGTCAGCGGTATATCGGCAAATTTTCCATTCCGACCAATTTGGTAAACATCTCCCAATTTATTACATTCGAATACGAATATAAAATAAAATACATACAGGGTGAGCCATAAGGGTGTTGGCGGTTTAAATATTCAATTTCTCGGTAACGCGCGGCGCGGGGTGGCGGGGGGATATGTTGTTCGCTGCACCGCTTCCTGGAAATTTAGTCGCCATGGAGCCGTACGCGGGAGTGCAGCGTGCATTTTGTGTCCGAGCGTATTACGAAAACAATAAATCAGTGATTACTGCACGACATTTGTATCGGCATGAACACGCTTTACACGATTTAAGTGAAGTTCCAAGCGCCAATGTGATACGAAAATGGATCAGAATGTTCGAAACAACCGGCTCAACAGTACCAATTACGGTTCGTGGTCGCCCAGTTTCTGCAAGATCAGCCGACATTGTGGAGCTTGTTCGTGTTTCAGTTTAGCGAAATCCGCAACAGTCAACACGTAAGAGAAGTCAGTCTTTGGATGTCAAAAGAACAACTTTACGACGAATTTTGAAGCGTGATTTGCATTTGAAGGCTTATAAGATTCAGATAGTCCAAGAATTAGAACCCGATGATGCCAATAACCGACTTAACTTTGTCAATTTGATGCTAGAGCGGTTCAACAATTTCAACAACGTGATTTTTAGTGATGAGGCCAATTTTCACCTTAATGGCCATGTGAACAAGCTAAATTGTCGGTTCTGGTCCGAGACTAATCCCCGACGCTTGCATGAACGTCCACTTCACAGCCCTAAGCTTGTCGTGTAGGCTGAGATAACGTCAACCGGTATTATTGGACCATAACTTTTTTGAGGACGAAAGAGGGCATGCGATGACGGTTAGAGCGAACAATTATTGCAACATGCTAGCAGACTTTTTGGTGCCAGCTTTGCAAAAACTTCAAGGCAATACCTCGAGGATGTGGTTTCAACAGGATGGGACCACATGTCATACGGCTAGGGTATCCATAGAGCTGCTGAAAAATGTTTTTCCTGGAAAACTCATTTCGAAAAGGGGGGATATTGAATGGCCCCCACGTAGCCCCGATCTGTCTCCATGCGATTATTTTCTATGGGGCTACCTCAAATCAGTAGTCTACGAGAATAATCCGACCAATTTAGAGCAGTTGAAGAGAAACATTATTCAGGAAAGTAACAAAATACCGAGAACAACTTTTCAATGAGTTTTCCAAAATTTGCGACTTCGGTTCCAAGAGTGTCAAGCAGCCGAGGGAAGCCATTTGGACAACATTATTTTTAAGTCTTAAAAATTCCCATGCTTCTACTTTTTAAAAATACAAATATATATTTTTTATGTTTCGTAGTTTTTTTTTAATTGATTGTTTAAACCGCCAACACCCTTATGGCCCACCCTGTATTTAACGGAATCAAAACTTTAACTTTTATGAGTAAATAGGATACCATTAAAAATGATTTGCCTTGAAGGTATGTATTAGATGCAAAGAAAATATGGTGCCTTTGAAATAACTTCAATCTGTTTTTGTCAGGATCTCATTGTAATCGTGCCAACCCCACCTAAGAAATATTTGTGTGAAAGACATTTTTGTAAAAAAATAGCAAAAGACTGAATTTCTTATTTTTTCGTATAAGCGATTATTTTTATCATCTGTTACGTTAAAACTTTCGGAGTTCTTTGACGTTCCCCTTAATTTGAGAGCTTACAATAATATCAAATTAAAGCAATTTCTTAATTTTGAAAAAAATGCCCAAAGAAAAAATCTATTTTCGACATAGCGCTTTGTGGGAAGGCTTATAGTATCAAAAAAACACAAACTTTGACCTAAATTCATCGTTTCTCTATAAATCACCTGAGCTTAAAATTAGCTTGTAACAGTTTTATGCTAAGAACTTAACATTAGATCATTGCGATCTAAAAAATTCCAACAATTTATATATCCACGCCTATATCGATTGGGGTATACATCGTTGTAAAAAAATGCAATGAATTGCAAGAGACGTGTTAGACTGCTTACAGCCAGCCTTAAGGCCGAATTTCATTTCAGTGATGTCTTGTTGGATTGATAGTGAATACCACTTATAATATCTTGAAATCAGGGTTTGAAAATGGATGATATAGTCCATTCGCATACAAAATGGCAGATTTTGCAAAAACTTTTGAGGCTGAAATTTGGTTTGTTTTAATATTTTGCGCACTTCAGCTAGGATTGCAGCTGGAGGATACCTCCCATTAAAACCATGGATCTGATCAAAATTTACTTGTACAACTTATTAAGACTTATAAATCATTTATGCCATGCAAATTTAGTTTACTATCTTTTAACAAATTTTTATGAATAACAGCTGAAATATTTCAGATTAGCTCACTTAATATTGAAATTACAACATAAATCATTTAAATTTTGGCTAAAGAACATAGAGTGAAGGTATTTATAGAGCAGTCAACTGATTGAAATTTCGGTTTTAGTTTTCCTCCATGTAGTTCTATACTGTTGATTTGTTCCTCTGGAATCTTATATCGTTCATTCGTAAATACTTGACTAAGTTTGACACACTCCTCGGCGATGATTTCTAAGATAATACATTTAATGTACTATAGGTGGCGTTTGAAATACCCCTGAAAATAATTAGTACGCAAACTGCTGCAGCTACGGCGTTAAGACTAAGAGAGTTGTCACAGTGGTTAAACAGTGGTTATGGTCACAGTGTGATCCTTAAGAAGGTGCCTGACATAACAGGCACCATTGACTACACTCTGGCACTGATTATAATATTTTGCATATGAAATGTAAACAATATCATGTTCGTTTAATGTAGCTGGTATGTCTGAGTTGAAGGGGCGATGGAAGCCGAATTTCTTGAGGCAATAAGCTGAAATTTTGAATGAGAACTTGTTATAGATTAGCTTCGACTCAGTTAAAAGTATTTTTTTAGTATTTTTTTTAGCTTATAGTTTACAATTATGTAATGCACATCTTTAATATTTTTTTAAGCGACCGCTTTAGTTGTGGTCGTGGATATTGGAAAATGTTGAAGAAAATATACTAATTTGGATTGGAAAACAAGACAAAGTCGATAGATTATGATTATGAAAAGAGAGCGATGAGTCAGTACATTGCTCACAATAGTATGGATAATGTGGCAATTGTTACAAATGGACAAATTGGTCAAGTAGAAAAGTTCTTGATGACAGAAGGACTAAATCAACCGTTTGAATAATACATTTTCAGATTTTTTTTACAATTTTTTTTTTGTTCGTTCGTTAAAAGCAACGTATGAATGTGGTTCCTAAATACGGAAAGAACTAGTCCAATTTATATAGATTTGTGTACGACTGTTTTGATTGTGGGCGTGGTTATTGATAGAAAAATAATATTAAAATATTGGTAAATAATAGAAATATAATAGAAATATATTTTGGTGAATACTTCACTGATTATCAAAATATAGAAAAATAGGATTGAAATATAGAAAGAAAAATAAAAGTTAAATGTAAATATATTTTAGCGAATATTAGAAGTTAAGAAGTTAACCCCTAAAATGCACCTGAGAAAAGTACGTTTTTCTTTCTGACCACTTAACACATACCACTCTTTGGTCCGTATAGTGATGGGTATATTATATTCACCTCAACCCGGCTGAACTTATGGCTCTTACACAACTTTGTTGCTTTGCACTTGTTTTTCTTCCAAGTGTACATGGTGGAGAAGTTGTTTAGTTGTCTACAACTAAAATCCATGAAAACACTTATTTGTCATTTTCATTTACACCATGGTAATACATTATGATGACATACCATGAAAAATATAACAATATACTGATATACATTACACATTTATCTATATGTATACGTACAGGCATGTGTGTATACAGTAATGTATCTCATATAGTATTGTATTGCAGTATATCATTCGTGCGGAATATGAAGTATATTATGACGCTTTGTTTTACAATCATATATTATATGACATTTTCCGATTTTTATTCTGCTCTTGTTCTTGTTGTATTATTATTATTATTTTTTATCAATATTTTTCTTGTCGCTTTTGCCAGTTGGATGTACGTTTTTGAATTTCTTTTATTATCAGTTTAACACAGCAAATGAAAATAAAGCAACAGTAACCGATACTCCACTAAACCAAAGGGAGAAAGAGAGAGTTTATCTTAGGGAAAAATAGACGACGCCGACGACAACAACGACATCTTTGTTATGACTTTTACATATTAACGCAATCAGTGTTTCATTTCATTTGGGAGTTGCCCTTTATGTTATTGTTATCGATAACACTTACTACGGTTATGGATTTTCAGCACGGACTACAAAGTATTTGGATATCTTGTTATTGTTTGTAAGTGCTGTAAAGGAGATAGAGGTAAATTGGGCAAAGTCATCTTGTGTCGAATTCACAATAAAGCTGCTATAGAGAAATTGTTCAGACGCTGAACACATATTAAATTTATTTTCATATTTTCAAGAAACTCCTCTAAAACAATATTTGAATGAAATACCTGAAGTTTACCTACCTACACTTTTTTTAGAAATTGGAGAAACTGGAGTAACATTCATTTTATGTAAATATTTTGTAATTTACGTAATATTGGTGAAATGGCTTTAAATTACAAGATTGTTAAATAAAAGAAAAAAAAGAAAGAAAGCGTGGTTTTTGGGATCTTTATTTGGAATATAAATATTATTAGTTTTGTGAATAAATGTTGTCATGGCAATTATTTGAATTGATAAAAAGCATTCTGTGCGAAAAATTCTACAATTCTGAGGAAGTTTGCTTCAGGATGGTGTCATATTTTCGAATTAATTTTCCTTGAAAAAAGTTGTTTGAATTCGCTATTAAGTTGTTTGAAGAAAAAACAAAAAGTTATGATTTTGCTTTAAATTTCGTCAGAAAAAGCTGTAAGGATTCCACATGACAGTTCTTCTCAGATTGCTTGCCATTTGGGAGAATATTTTCGATTTTGGATAATGTTTCCTTAATAAAATCATTGTTTGGAATCCTAAAGAACAATTGTTCATATTTTGATCAATTTCTGTCCAAACT
>JAHXMU010000146.1:1647866-1675656 GCA_019455685.1 Philornis downsi | reverse complement strand
GCGCAGACGCAGCGACAAGTACTACTACAAATACCCATCTACCCATGTGCGCTTGCACAAGTACTTGCAACAAGTTCCTCATAATTTTCATAATGTAATTTTACAGATCTTGTCGTCTGTTCATTTACTGGTTCATTTCTTCTTTTCCTCTCGACTATGTGAGTTTCATAATAAGTGTGAGGGTTTTACATTGACTTCTGTTTCGATTTCGAAATGAGCAAAAAAAAAACCAACAAAAAACCGAAAGACGAAAAATTTAACTAAACACGACAGAGGCTCAAGTACCTGTTTTTGTGTGATACGCCTAAATCAAATGAAGCCTTAAGTGGGAGATAATTTGGTAAAAAAATAACGTTTGGATAAAAATATTAAACAGTGGTTTGAAAGAGTTTAATGTGATAAGACATTATAAAAAAAAAAAAATACAGACTGACTGATGAATTGTGCTACAATAACAGACTTACATTCCTTTTTTTTAAATTCCTATAAGTTATTTTTTTATTCACTTAGAAAAATATATTTGTTTTAAAACGTTGTAAAGGTTTTTAAAATATATGAATTCAAATGGCTTCCACGCTTGGATGTACGTCATCGTTATTTATTACTTCTCGAAGAGTTTTAGCAGAATTCGGAGTTTCTTGAAATCAGCTTATTGGAAAAATTTCGTTGCAATTCTGTCATAACCGGCTTGGCCAGGTGACAAGTTGCAACCTCTTGCTGATTCACTTTCGGTCTCATTCTGGAAGCAAAAACCTCTTTTAAAATCGTTAAGTATCATCATGGTATCAATATTCATCAGCTACCCTGTACGTTTGTTACCAGCATAGAGCAATGTGTCCGTTCCTCAAATACTCTGCAAATGAAATATATATTCGCCGGAATTATGTATGTCGTAGTCAAAAAGTGACAACTCTCGTAGTCACTGTCGAATTTACATTTTATCGGTATCATGTAACTTTTTCGACGTGAGTGTAGTTTTGTAATAGATTTCTCTCACAAAACAGATCAGCTGATAAATAAACAAAACAAAATACCTGCTGATATGTTGACACAATTTCCATTTAATTTTTCCCGCGTTGTACTGATTTTTTGCAATAATTCCTAAGCAAACAACTAAAAATGATAAGTTTGGCTATATTCTCATCTTCTGATGAGGATGAAGATGAACGCAGTGTAAGAGAACTTAGAAATTTTAGAAGACAATTGAGAAATCGCTCGAACATATTTTTACTTCCAACTTCCATGTAATTTAGGTTAATTGTTACTATGAAGCTTTTCATGAAGACTTTTTTAGATTTATTGCAAATTTTAGATTGAATAAAGATGCTTTACGGTATGTTATGAGAGGAATATCACCCTTGCTCCAATATGGCTCCAGGTCAACACAAGTGACTAAAACATTGCGGCTTGCAGTAACGATGAGAATCTTAGCTGAAGGAAGTTATCAAAAAGGAGGAAGTTATCAAAAGGAGTCGACTTTTCGGTATTTTTATGAAATCCTTTAGCCAAGTCTGGATTTTGTTCCATAAATTGGACAAGAGTTGCGAATTGTTTTGGTGTTGTAACTTTTAACCTTATATAAAAACTGACATGTTAGCTGAAATACATGGTAAAAGTTTGAAGCTAAACTTACTTTTTATTATCCATTTTCCGTTTGAATCTTTTGATTATTTTGCTTTCTTCCTTTGTTTCTGACCTATCACCAAGAAAATATATAACGACTGTTTCTGCCAAATTTTGGAGTCGAATACGACATACATAATACCATTATTTGTAATAGATTTTCAACAGGGTCGCATTTCTGTCGAAAAGTGACTTACGTGATACCATTTTAGTGAAGTGACATAGATTTTGAGTGACTACGACATACATAAATCCGGCGATTATATAATATTAATGAATATGTCAACTAATAAAAGATATTTTTATTAAAAAGTCAGCAAATAATATACTCGTATTAATGAATATAAACGATCTGGTGCACCCGACGCACTTTTATACACAAAACTATAGAAAGTAATAAAATAACCACTCACAAAAAAACAAATACTTTGTAGAAGCTTTTATTGTTATTAAAAGCGCCATCTATCATCATAAATTTGTCATTTGTGAAAAAAAATATAAAATATCCCCAGAGCGCTGCGATATTCAAAAAAGTAACAGAAGCAATTTCTTGAATTTCTATGGCTGTAACTATAACGTTCATTTGTTATGCACAGGCTACTATATTGTCCATTCGATTTTGACAAGACTTTGACGGGCTATTGCTTAGATAGCTGTAATGGTTTCTAAGGTAATCCAGTTACCACACAAAGTATGGGGCGCAAGTTTTTTCAGTACATGTGGGCATAAGGAACAACCTGTCTAGGTCTCGCTACAATCAGATGTGTAGATGCAAATTCTGCCTGTGTGTTCTACAAAAGGTGTAGCAAAAAGAAATTCATTATTCTTGCACGATAACTTTTTGTCATTTTCAAGGTATTTACATTATGCCTCTCTCATAGAAACAACATCGTCATTGGCAAAAAAAAAACGGGGACAGTCACTTTTTGACAACTTCTCGTGAAGCGAGTTTTTCACCGGCAAAATTATTTGTCATAAACGGGAACGGTGGTAATCATTTGGTCCCTGTTCCAGACTACAAGTTGGATACATAAGAACCTGCCAAGCTCCCGGAGCATCTGCCGAGTCACTATCAATGTTTGGGATTTTCCGTTGTCCTGATAGAACACAATTCCTCTCTAATAGACCAATGCTGGTTTTTGTGCAATTGTTTTCCTTCAGACGGCCCATGGTTGGCAGTATTGACAGTATCAGGATCATAAACACTATCCAGATTTTCAGCCGCCTGACTTGCATTTTCGTATTTATCGAAGAAAAAATGTAAAATATTGGCGAAATTTCTCTTTGCTGGTGGCTGTGTTTGATGAACAATACTGAATTAAGCATTCACTGAACTATCTGAGTGGTTTTTTGAGTACGAAATTGTATCTTTCCAACGCCATCTATAGTAATCCGGTCGCGTTTATGTAAAGCGAGGTACAGATTACTAAAGCTATCTGTAATGGATTTTTGTATTACATCTTTTGGTAGCAAAATGCTTTTTCATTTGTATGATTTTTGATCTAAATCACCTGATTTTTGTTCCAAGTGTGTGATTATGTTGTCCTAATTAGCATAACTTTTGTTGTTAAAAGACCAACCTCGAAACGAGGTTTAATAAACTCGGCTGTCGTTCTATCGCGGATTCAGATAATTTTCAACAAAATCCATATAATTTCTAAATTAAATTACAAAATTGTGCCCTTTAATAATAATTTAATTATATTTTTTACACAAAAAATCTCATCTCCAAACCACTGTGCCGTAACCCAAACTACAAACCTCGAAGATACCAAAGAACTTTACATGTTCACAGGCACACCTTCTTTTGGCAAAAAAAAAAAAAAAAAAATAGCAAAAACTATCGCATAAATTTATTAAATAATTATTATAAAGACGAAGCGACATAACCGCTTGAAATTGCATGTGAACCGAGTACCGGGTTCACTCCAGACATAACACCAAAACAAAAAAAAAAAACAACAAAAAACAGAAATAAACTAGACAAAAAAACAAATGATGAAGTCACTGCGACTGTGTGAATATGAAGTTGGTGTTTAATGTCTATGAATATCTCAAGTACTGATTATGATGTATTTTGTTGTGGTGTGAATATGCATACATCCATCATTTATTTTGTTCATACATCGCGACGTTCAGTCATTCATTCATTTGTTCAGTCTGGCCTGGCCTGGCGTTCACAGTCATTCGCATTTACGCTTTTAGACGTTGCAAACAGACAGACAGACAGAATTCATACTTGTTCAGTTGTTGTCTCCACATGTTAATCAGTTTTTCCATAGGTATGTCATTTGCGTGCTGTTGTTGTCATTATCTTTTGTTATTTGATATTTAATTTTTTTTTTTAATTTTTTCAAATTTCCGCAGCCCACATGGTGTAAAATATTAACAAACAATCTAAAAAAATTGCACACAAAAAACAGGCCTAACAAATCCGAAACTCCTCATCGTTAAAAACATAGACTGTAGAAATATATTTTTGATTCATGCTGGCACCCTACCATTCACCTAGGATGTGAATGGTAGTAGATGTCATTGGGTTCGGTAAAATCACAAACAACGCGATTGGGCTTCAACGACTTTTGTACAGAAAGTGGGTTCACTACTAGGGGAGTATTGTCGATTTAGTTCTGGTGTTGCAAGAGCGGTCCCAAAACTAGCTCACCTGACGTACGACTATAGATGATGTCAGTAGGTTGAAAAACAAAATTATTTTGATGAGCAGTGGCAGCCCTATAAAACATATGTTTTGAGTTTCAAGGCGCCAGATTGTTTAGTATTTTTATTTGAGCCATCAAAAGTAAACGATTTTAGTGAATTTGTAAACAAGGAAACAAAATTGGTAACCGTTATGTAATTCAATATTTCCATTTGAAGGTTCTCAGTTCTACCAATATTAAAGCCGAGCTAGAATTCTACTCTGAGGGAGTCTGCTCCCTTCATTACGACTGTGGAATATTGATAGCAGAGTTTAAACGAGGCCGTATGAGCTACCAAAATGAACACCGAAGTGGTCGACCAATTCAGGTGGCCACGCCAGACATGGTTAAGAAAAGCTTCAAAATGGTATTTGATGATTATCGGCTAAAGAAGCGTGAGCTGGCAGAAATGATATTTATTACATCAACTGTCTTTTCCCAAAATTTTGTACTCAGTTTAAGCAGCAAGGACATATGCTAATGATATTCTCTTGCTATTTAAAGGTGATTACCAGTCTCTAGACGTTCTTCAGGAGAAAATTTATTATGTTCTGATAGGTTTCTCTATTGGTTGTCGGAGAACAGACTTTGTGGTAACGCTTCTAATTCCAAATTTATGTTTTATTGAAATAGAATTAAAGGGGATTTGCGCGTAGGTTATATTGATTCTAATATACAGTTTGTAATGATTTTGATTAAGAGATGAATCCAGGTTTAATCTCAGGCGGTGTTGTTGTGATGCAACTTAGTAGAGAGATAGTGGACTGTATATGACATTAGTTTCGAGTTAATTAATTATGGGCCAATTCTTAAGTGCCGGACACAAAGTTCTAGTCTAAAGAATTCGTGGTTTTAAAATAATTGCATCACTTCTCAGAGCTGAAATATTATACAATTAAATTTAAGGTTTGATATATACACTATATAAAGAGAGAGAGAGAGAGAGAGAGAGAGCGGAAACATGTAAGTGAATTAGAGTTAATTCAATACATTTATTTCTAGAGATTGAGATGTTCATCGTGCGAGTTATGCTGCAAAAGTGGTTTATTTTGAATCAGCAACTCTGCTAGTAATATTGTATTTTCTATTTTTTTTTTTTCAAATTTTCAATAATTTTAATAATTTTCAATAATTCACAAAAATCATAAAAATGATAAATATGATAATTAGTTTGTACATTAGATTAGTGTTTAGGTTACTTAAATAAGAACGTTAACTTTTATAATAAAGAGTGTCCCAACAAGAGCGCAAGGTTTAAATTGTCGACATGTCTTTGTTTGACATTTTGACATTTTAACAATTGTTATGGTTTGCTAGATGAAGGTACGAGGTTAGTAAAAATGGAGCGCTACACGAATGAACAACGCATTCTCATTGTGAAATTGTTTTACCAAAACGATGAAAATTTTGCGGCTACAGTTCGCAAATTGCGATCAATTTGGAGTCATAATAATGCTCCAAAAGTGTCAACTGTAAGGAGATTAATGGATAAATTTGCCAAAACTGGATCTGTTAGCGATGTAAAGACAACAACGCGCCTTCGACCAGGTCGATCGACCGAAAATGTCGCAGCTGTACGTGATGATGTCGCTCAAACTCCATCCACCTCAATTCGACACCGAGCTCAGCAAATTGGCGTCTCCAAATCCACCAAGCAGCAAATTTTGATGAAAGATTTCCATCTTCATGCATACAAAGTTCAATTGACTCAGGAACTGAAGCCAGCTGACCACGGACAGCGGAGGGAGTTCGTTAATTGGGTGTTGGAGAGACAACATTAAAAATCTGATTTTACCGATAAAATCATCTTCAGTGACGAGGCCCATTTCCATCTTGATGGCTTCGCCAATAGGCAGATTTGTCGCATTTAGGGTGAGGAAAATCCTCGAGTGATTCACGAGAAGCAAATGCATCCTCAACGTGTCACTGTGTGGTGTGGATTTTGGGCTGGAGGAATCATTGGACCTTTTTTTATGAAAATGAGGCATGTCAAGCGCAAACAGTCAATGGTGTTCGGTATCGTGAAATGATAACCAGTTTTTTCGTGCCTAGAATTGAAGAAATGAATGTGGAGGGCATGTGGTTTCAACAAGACGGCGCCACTTGTCATACAGCCAGAGAAACAATTCAATGCTGCATCAGTCATTTGCCTATCGTGTTATTTCGCGTTTTGGATACCAGAATTAACACCATAAGACTTTTTGCTTTGGGGTTTCTTGAAGTCGATGGTTTACGCGAATAAGCCGACGACGACTCAAGTCTTAAAGGATGAAATGGGACCCTACATTAATGAAATACCGCAGCATTTATGCAAAACGGTCATTACAAATTTCATTAAAAAATCGCGCGTGAGCCAGCAAAGCCGCGGCGGCCATCTGCCCGATGTGTTGTTCCATATATAACCTCATTCTGTCTACTTTACGATATAATAAAGTTTCACGACTTTTTTTTTTAAATATCTGTGTTTTTATTTAAAATTTAAATATTGCGTTCTTGTTGGGACAACAATAATTTACATTTCATGTTTTCAGTAATTGATTTATTTAATTTATAAAATTCGAAATTAATTCCTTAAATTTAAAAGTAAGTATGAACTTGGAAGTTTATACACATTTTGTGCATCACACGAAATGTTTGGTAATCTTGTTAGATGATAAGCAGTGCTTTGAGAAGCATATTAGTCACATTGTTTTAAACGTTAACTACGCATTAAGGCAATCATATACCACTAATTTATCACTCCCGCTATATGTGAAAAAGGAAATAGTTCATGCTCTGGTTATGCCAAATATTATGTGCTGCTTAAAGGTGCACTTTGCTACCAATCAGAAATATATGAAGGTCCTGCAATTATCTTTGAACAGAGTTGTTCGCTACATATTTTCTCTCCAGAGGCGTGTAGATATAACATCTATTGTTGTTACATTTCTACGATGGGTATTTCCTGTATTTATCGATTAACGATTACTGTTGTGCTTTTATAAAATATATTCTAACCAATATCCGCGTTTCCTATATGAAAATTTTAAATTTTGCCATTCCTTCGTAGAAGACAATTGTTTATCCGCAAATTTTGTGATCTTACAGCGTGGCCTTTTAACGTAAGAGTTGCTCGTAGTTATGAAGCATTGCCAAATGAGCTTAGAAATTTAAAATCATATGCAATTTTTCGTAATAAACTTATCTGTTATATGCAGTCGACACTTCGTGTTCTTCTTCTTCTTCTTAGGTGGCGACTGGAAAAGACATACTTATATATTATACGCAGCCCGTAGAAAATAATTCCAAGCGCTTCTCCTCCAGCCTGGTCCTTCCAACGGAGTTTTAGTCGCCCCCTTCTCCGCCGTCCATCGAGTTCGTTGTCAAAAACTTTCCGTGCCGGATAATTTGGGTCTATTCGCACAACATGACCCAGCCAACGCAATCGCTGTATATTAATGCGTTTGACCACGTCAATGTCGGCATATAGCTCATACAGCTCATTGTTCTTGCGACGCCGATACTCTTCGTTAACGATGATGGGTCCATATATTTTCTGGAGCATTTTCCTCTTGAAAACTGCCAGTACTCATTCATCCGCTTGCATCATAACCAAAAATTCTGCCCCACATAACAAGACAGGTAGAACCAATGTGTGGAAGAATCGAATTTTTGTTTGTCGAGAGAGTCCTTTATCATTGTATCGGTTGCTTAGCTCATAGTAACATCTGTTAGCAAGCAATACTCTCCTCTTTATCTCCATGCTGACATCATTCGTTTTGTTTACAGTGGAACCATTGAAGATGAATTCTTTCACCACTTCATAATTATAGTTGTCAACGTTCACACAGCGTCCCAAACGAGTGGACTCTTTGTTCGTTGAAGCGAATAACTTTGTTTTGTCCTCGTTTACCACCACACCCATTTTCGCTACTTTCTTCTCGATGCTTGAGAAGGCTGCAGTAACATCTCACAGTTTTCCGCCAATGTTATATGTGTCATCTGCATATGCGAATAACATACGGCTTTTAAAAACTAAAGATGGTACCAGTCGTGTTAACTGCAGCTTTCCTCATAATCATCTCCAAGATGTCGCTTGATAGACAGTCGCCCTGCCTAAATCCTCGTTTGCCTTTACCTATCTTTACTGAAGACTTCGTGTCAGTCAGCGTCATCCCACAAAGTCGCCACTTAGATAGGTTAATATTGTTGCTTTGCACAATGGCTGAATTTATGAGTAGTATTTGCTAATTATTATTGGTTGATCTTAAACGTATTAATTTATATAAAGAATTTTTGTTTATTTTAATTTATGCATATTGAGATTTTCTTAACAATTTCGAACTGTAAGGCTGTTAACTAAATTAATTGGGTGCTTTAACTAGAAAACGTCTATAATATTCGACTGACGTATGTCATTCAATATTTAATATTTTTCTTACAAATTTTGTTTTCCTTCATTTCGCCTATTTTTAGTGCACTTAATTGTAAGCTTTATAAGTTAATGGTTATTAGTTTATTTTATGTTATAACTGTCAGCTGTTAAACAGCTATTATCTGAAGTGTTATTTATTTGGCGAAATGCGTAAAAATAGTTAAAACTTACTACAAAATGGTGATTCAATCGTCGGCACTTTTTGTGCATATACAGGACAGTCTCGCTTCACACAGTCACGCCAAACACTTGTCTATTTATACCTCTCACAAACAAACTAAACATGCACTACGGAGTGATTATGGTCGTCATAATCTACCTACCGTACAATAAATTGGCAAGGTCATAAAGTAATTTTAAAAGACTGGAAGCGTTACAGATGTGATCAGGCCTGTGCATCATCGCAATGTACGCTCTGCCCAAAATATCGCTTCTGTTGGTGAAAGTGTGGCGGATAATCTATCTAATAATCTATGAACATATGATAAAAGAATTTTTTTTGGCCTGTAATAGAAGATTAGGAACTGAATGATATGTGGTTTCAACAAGACCATGCCACGATCCATAAAACACGACCAATTTTGGCTTTATTCAATATTTTTGAACATCTAACTGTATACGAAAGTGATAATTAATTAAAAAAAGCTGTATAGAAAGCTACAAATCTAAGCTTCCTTTGTAAATAAAAATTCATCAAAAAAAAAAAATTTGTCAATTACGTGCTGAATGTTATACTGCAAAACATTCATTTGTATGGGAGGTAAAAGGAGGCATATTCTGATCCCGTTCGTATTTCTTATTCATATCGAGGCTCGTGTTGATTTCTGCTACGTTTGGACGAAATCAGAACATCTGAAAGGATATCGTATTACAGGGTGATAAAATGTCGCGGCCCAATGATACACTTCTATGAGAGATAACAGATGCCATGGTCAGATTGTGTATCAAATATGTACCAGATTTGTATTAAATTTTATTAACGACTACGACTACTTATTTTGTTTCTGTTCAAAACATTTTATGATAATTTCTACGCGGCTCATAACGTGTCCCAAATACGTTATGTCAAAAAAGCACTAGGAATTGGTCGGCAAAACACAAAGTATTTATTATTCGTTCCAATTTATTGTGTATGTATAGACCTGCTTTGAGGCCCCTTTCCGGCATAGGCTTATTCCATCGAATAATCGAATTATTGAAATGCATTTTCCGGAAAAAAAAACTTCAGTTCTCGCCATTAATTCATTTCTGTATATAATCTATCGACTAAAAATGGTTACCTCGGAGTTCTGAAAAGAGAAGAAAGTCGGCAGATCATTTTCTGGCGAATACGATGGTTGTTCGAAGATATTTGTTAATTTTTCAACTACAGTGATCGCCCTGTGAAATTGTGTGTTATCATGGTGAAAAATCCATGAGGTTTCTTTCCACAAATCCGGCCTTTTTCGTTGAATTTTTTCTCTTAAGCGCCGCTTATCGTCCAGATAATATCCTATATTTATCGTTTGGTCTTCTGGCAAGAATTTTGAAAAGAAAATAGTCAGCAATACTTTGAATTTTGATAGACTTTGTTGTGTTTTTGTCGATTCCGGCCCAGTTGAGAGGGACCATTCCAAAGTTTGTTGACTGGTTTGCATATCCAACTCGTACACTCGTGTCTCCTCATCAGTTATAATGGGTTTTGTGAATGTCTGATCGGAACTGACTCATTTAAGCATATCTTCAGCGATCTTTATGCGATTCACTTTTTGATGAATATTTAACTTTCGAAACTGATGGAGCGACAATGTGTTTCATAAACTGGACTATCGAATTGATTCAGAAAGCACAGAAAGTTTCCTCTCAAACATTTAAATGATGATTTTCAGTTACCATTTTCTTTAACTTAATGTGTGTCAACTTCAGTTGAAGATGTTGATGGCCGATCAGCTCAGTGTTAACACTCAAATGTGCGGCTAACGTTACATTTACCATCTTTAGACTAATTCTTAGTTTGATATTTTCATTCATTATAAAAATTCCAAACCACATTTGAGATGAATTGACAATATTGAGCACTGTAAACAAACTAAATGGCAGATCGCACTCAAATTTTGTGCCAGTATAGACGAAAGTTGTGCCACTTTAATGCCAAGAATCATTTTAAGCTGGCTTTATACATTTTTTTTAAGGAATATAGTTTTATACTGCTGCTTTGAAATTGGCAATATGTTCCAAAAACTAAGACTTATACAAATAAAATTAAGGGCCTTTATAAGTGCACTGTACCGCTCATTTGGGTGACTAACTTGCCTTTTAATAATTTTAAACTAATTCTTTGTTCGATATTTTCATTCATTGTAAAAATTCTAAACCACATTTGAGATGAATTAACAATATCGAGCACTGTAAACAAACTAAATGGCAGATCGCACTCAAACTTAGCGCCGGTATGTCGTCGTTGTCGTTGTGCCAATTAAGTGCCAAGAATCCTTTCAAGCTGGCTTGATAATTTTTTTTTTTTTTGAAAAATATATAGTTTTATATTACTGCTTTTTAATTGACAATATATTTCAAAAACTAAGATTTATACAAACAAAATTAAATACCTTTACAAAGTCAAAAATAGAAACATTATAGGTTGACCCAGCCTTCGTAATGGGATAAATGTACCACCCACGCTGCACATTGCCACGTGATATCTCAGAAACTATGTTCAGTTTAGAAAAATTGTTATCAAATTAGCGGAACACTAGACCGGGGTTATTAAATATCTTAAAACAAATTTCTTACAAGCAAATAGTACCGGGCTGCCTCGCAAAAGGTAAAGAAAAATGCCCTCCTATTTTGAAAAAAAAAACTGCCTCTCGAATCTTTCTCTTTTAGCCACCTGATCCATATCGTTGGTCACACCACCTGTAGCTCTGGCTCTTACATTATATTTCTTTTTCAATTCACGTCTGTTTAGTTAACATTTTACGCAGGTATTTCCCATACCAGGTCAGACCCTTTCCCCGCCCACATGCTGTCACGTGAGAATTATTTATGCGAAGATATAAAGAAAATGAAAAAGAAAGAAGAAATGAAACAGACGACACAAAGAAACAAAAAAAAAAAACACACAAACACACAAACTCAATTCGTTGACAATAAACTCACATACGGACAGATACAAAACTAAACACTTGTTCACCAGATATCCAACCGTCCGCGCGACCGTTTCGTTTATGACACTTTCCGCCGTGAGGTGATAGAAATGAGCGACGCTACTGTAATGCGCAAAACGTTGACGTTGAAACGTGAGGCGCTGATGTCTTGTCTTTGAAACAATTAGTTCTAAGTAAATGTACGCAAACATTTTATTTGTTCGTGTTTTTCTTTTCTATTTTCAACTTCTTCTCTTAACTTTTTAATGTGCTTATTTTTTTTCTTTTTTGTTTAATTGTTTTTCTTCTTTTTTTTTTTGCTTATGAAGTTTCAATAAATTTACCTAAACCTTAGCAGGTAAAATGCTGAACGTACTTGAACTTGAGTAGATTTCCGCTCGTCTGTCCTTCCGTTTTCGTATTCGTTTTCTTCACCAGAAATGATCGACAGCTACAAGTGAACGAACAGACAGACATTCATGTTTTCATGTGTCATAAATGTGTCACATCATTAGTTTATGGCTTCTTCTCTGCTGAAGGAGAGAACTTGGCATAACTTTTTGAAATTACCTAAGACTTTCAAGTGTACGATAGCTTGACAATTTATAGCATTTGTTGTAGAGGAAAGTGGAGGTCCATAAAGCATAGTAAATGTCTTGAGAGGATAATTAAAAATAATTAAACATTTTTAGGGGGACATTAAATAATTTTTATATTTATACAGGACAGTCTCGCTTCACATAGTCACGCCAAACACTTGTCTATTTATACCTCTCACAAACAAACTAAACATGCTACATGGATAAAACCGTCAACATATCTTGGAGACGAGTGTACCAACATAAAAAAAATAATAATCGAAAGTCGAATGTACGTATTCCGAGAAATTTGAAAATTCACCTTATTTTTTGAACACGCCTCGTATTCTCGGCGAAGAGCAATCTTTCAGACGTTTACTGTCTCATATTTTGTAGACGATACTTCAATCTCCAGAATGGGCTATATGAAAAAATGCATTGGGCTTAAACCCGGGGAATATGGTGGCCATTATCGTGAAGAATTGAAGCTGTCAGCTCTATCTTGAAATAGCGTTGGCTCTCACAGACTCTATGAGATGGTCTTGTGGAAACGACTCTTGTAGAAACATTCAATTGTTTCTACCGAATTGTTTCACGGGATCTATTTCTAGCAGTACTGTCTTATTGATATCTAAAATCGCCGAGAGCAAGTTTTACAATGGGGCCAAGTCTTTGGCATTATGAAATGCCATCTTTCAGATTTATCTGTCCAAGGCTCTTCATGATAAAAAGGCAATCAATGCTGAACAAAACACCTGGACGATGTGATAATTTGATCTGTCATGAAATACCTACTGGAAAATGTATTTCTTAAGGAATCACACTACATTTCAGGCGTCTTCTTCTTATATAACATATGATATTATAATATACAGGGTTATCTATTTGGTGGTTTCAAAACCGCCGGTTATTTAGTGAAAGCTTTGCCATTTACGAGGCGTAAAATAGTTCAAACTTAATACAAAAGTGGTGATTCAAACGTGGCCACTTTTCGCGCATTACGGGGTGATTATTGTTGCCATAATCGATCTACTGTGCAAGGAATTGGCAAGATTATAAAGAAATTTGAAGAGATTGGAAGCATTACAGATGTGGTCAGGTCTGTGCCGCAAATATCGTCTCTTTTAGTGCAAGTGTGCCAGATAATCTGAATTTCAATTCAGAGCAGTATGGCCATATGATAACTGAGTTTTTTTGGCCTGCAATTGAAGATTATGACCTAAACGATATGTGGTTCCAATAAAACGGTGCCACGAGTCACATAACACGACCGATTTTGGCTTTATTGCATGAGATGTTTCTAGAAAGTGTAATTTCATGTGTTGGCGACGTCAATTGGCTACCAAGATAATGCAATTTGGCGCCATTAGACTTTTTTGTGAGGCTGCTTCAAAGACTATATTTGCGCGGAAACCCACATTTTTGCAAGTTATCGCCGAGATACCGTCCGAAATGTACGAAAAAATGGTCGAAAACTACCTCAAAAGGATCCACTGCTGCAGTCGGTCTAGAGGCGGTCATTTAAATGGCTTTGTATTTCATACATACGAGTAATGGCAAGGTCCGAGCATTATAATGAAAGTTTCTTCGAAATAACAGCTTTCAGTGTATTTTATTTAGCTTTACTTTTGAAGCCGAAAAATGAATAACCCGGCGTTATTTTTACATGATATTGAAGGCTTTATATAAAATAGTTAGAATGATCTGATTTAGGCCGAATATGCAGCGTTGTGTTCTATAACTTGTTGAAGATCATTCTATTATACCTCTTCTTTTAGGAACCTTCGTCACTATTGGCAAAAAATGAGGACCGCCTATAGACACAAGCTTCTATTGAGTCGAATTTTTTACTAGCAAAATCATTTGCCATAGACAGGAACAAGTGCGAATCACTTGGTACCAGGTCCGGACTATGCGATGGATGTATAGGAACCCAGCAATCAATCGCGTTGTCCCGCAGTAACACAATTCCTTTCTCATTTGGCTAAGCTGGTTTCTTCTAGGCGATTGTCTTCTTTAGACGGTCCAATTGTTGACTGTAGACTGCCATTCCACGACTGCAAAACATTCCTGACCGTCAATCCGCCAGTCTGCGTGATTCCATCGTTACCGTTTTCACTAAACGTTGTCGTGAGTTACTTTTTGCCACCAGTCATCATCATCATAGCAATTCGCTGTTATAAAGTCTGTCCATAAGGTTTTTTTTTTTTTTTTGCACAAACTTGTTTGCCACCCATTGAACTTATTTTTCTATCTAGCCTTCTTCACATGGTTGCAAACGGTATTGGTATGCCAAAAATTAGCTTCTGGGATATCGAAACAGTGACATTTTCCGTTATTTTGTTGATAATTTAGGCAATTGGTCTCCTAGACTGTTTTGCAAAATTATGGGAACGAAATCGAGAAACCAAAATGGCCCATATTTCGTAATTACGGTATCGGAACCATAGATTCTAACATATTCTGTCGCTTGGCCAGCTTTTTATCGAAGAATAACTGAAAATTATGGCCCATATTCTCATTGTTGGTGCCCATACCTGACGTACGCCCAACCAATACTGAGTCAAGCAATTACAAAATTATCTGAGTAGTTGTTTAAGTATGAAATCGTATCTTTCTAACACCATCTAGTGTAAGATACAGAGAGATATAGGATTATCCATTCTTCGTTTTGAAGTAAAGGTAAATAAAAAGGCACATAAAGCTATGATTTCGATGAAACTTTTATTTCATATATAATGTTTGGACCTTGCCATTATAATCGTGGATTGGTTGTAGCAGTGGATCCTTTTGAGGTTCTCCCAGCATCATTTTCAACAAAATACGTCCCATTGACACCTCTAAGCCACAATGCGTGCCAAACAGTTACTTTTTCCGGATGCAATAGCTTTTCCACAATCGTTTTTGGGTTCTCCGAGTCTCATATGCGACAATTTTGCTTGTTGACGTAACCGCCGAGTGAGAAATGAGCTCCATCGCTAAGGAAAATTTTGTGCGATTGGAAGTCCATGTTTAAATCACCACTTTCGTAGTAAGTTTTAACTATTTTTACGGGTGCTTCGGTTAAACGATGTTAAAGGATCTATATTCGTAAATGGCAAACCTTTCACTAAATAAAGAACTCTTTAGATGGCAGGTACTTAACAGCTGACAACCTTGCCAGATTGGCAGTTGTGAAACCACTATAATGGTTAACTTTACTCTGCCTTATAGAATATGTTGCACTAATTTAAGTGCTAGCAATTTTTAAAAATAGCTTCAAATTACACAATTTTTTTTATATTAGAATAGAATTTACTCACAAATGTCTTAATAGTTTGACAAAAATTTTATTTATTATTGATAAAATAATTTTGTACAATCCATGTATAATTGAAATTAAAAATTTTAGTTGATATTAACTATTTTCTGGTTTGGTAAAATAAAATACTGAACAAAATCACCATAGCAGTTTGATTTACCATAGAATTCCTATCGAAAAAAGTAGCTCTGAGACAATCGTTCTATATTTGAGGCGTCTTTATTTACTTTAAGATGTAATATGTTGCATTAGTTTAGCAGGTAACAACTTTTAAAACTTGTCTCTTCAAAATTCCCATCAAAAATCCAAATGTTGTTTGTACCAAAATGGCTGAAATCATTCACAGATATCTTAACATTTCCGCCAAAAACGTTATCTCTTGCGCTTAAAAGGTCTTTTTACGATCTACCATTTAAACTCATTCAAAAAATATTTAATTAATATTAATAGTTTTCTGTTCTTTTTGCTTCTTTCTTTACAGAATTTAAGTTTGTGCACAAATATTCGTTTTGTTTTTTTGCTTAAATCACGTACAAAATTGAAAATTAAAGCGTGAATATTTCTGAATATAATTGCTGCCGCAATACTAAGAAACAAACACACACACACATCCTCACATACAAGTAAGATAATAATCCAAAGTAAAACAGAAACTTTGAACTGATGTTTACAATACTTAAAAATCACGTAAATTACGCAAAACCTTTAAAATGTCATTACATTTGAAGCAACAACGGCAGAGTTTTGTGCAGATATTGCTAAAAAGTAGCTAAATCCCGGCCAGCACAAAAGAAACGTGAAAGGATTAATTAATAAGTGAGGATAGCCAACATCACTTGCACGAAACATAGGAGAAAATGCGAAATCATTATCACCACCATCATCATCATCATCATCATTATCGTCACCATCAACCGTCACAGCCACAGCCACAGCAGCAACAAACGCAACAACATCAAGACCATAACAATACCGTGAACAACAACAGCAACTTAAGCATTAATAGTAACAGCAACTCCACTAATCGTTATCAGTTTTGCCCACATCCGGTCATGGCGGCCATTGCTACAAATGCCAGCAACGCCGCCGCCACCAATACCACCACTACCGCCGCCACCGCCGCCGTCGCCGCCACAAGCATGAACATAATCAATAACAACAACAGCAATAGTAACAATAATATCACTGGTCCGGTTATGACCGTCGTCTCCCCTAACACCACAGGGACAGCAGTGACAAATGCCAATGATTGTGCTCCTTCATCTGCCTCAGTCGCATTGCTTGCCAACACCAAAACGAATTTGTCATCGCCATCAACAACATCAGCATCAGCATCAACATCATTGCCATCACCACCATTATCGTCCACATCCTCGCTAGTGACAGGCTCACTGTCATTGCCATCATCCACTGCTTTGACCTCGACGGTCGCTTTAGCCATGTCCTCCCAATCTTCCAGCATGAATGATAACGATCACATGGAGATCATTAATAATAACAACAATAGCAATAATATCAGTATGAATAATAATAATAATAACAACAACAACAACAACAACAACAACCAGAGCCATGTTAGCAATACTAACGGCAACAATAATCTTAACAGCAACAACAACAATAACAATAATCACAATAATAATATCAATGATTCTAGAAAATCGTGCAACAAAGTCTTACTAAAAGACTCGCCAAATTTTAACGAGCTAATACAGCAGCGCAGCAAACGTTTATCACCCACCCAAGAATCGAGCAATATGAGTTTTTCATCGGCATCGGTGGCGGGTTCAATACAGGTGAGTGTAATTTTTTCAATATATTTATACTATATAATATATCTGAGCTAAATATAAATATATATATATGTAAATATATCTGAGCTATCAAGGTAAAACAACTTAGATTTTTTTCGCTTTGAAATGTGAAATACTTTACCAAAAATCGCTTTAAAGGAAATTTTAAATAACTTTTGAAACATATGGAATTTTGAAATGGCGCTTAGATGACAACTTTTATTTCAATTACTATAAACTATAACAATAAAAAAACATATCCTTGCTTATACAGGATTATCAATTTAGTAGTTTCAAAACCACCGGTCTGGCAAGGCTGTCAGCTGTTAAATATCTGCCATCTGAAGTCTTATTTTTGTAGTGAAATGTTTGCCATTTACGAATATGGATCGTTTAATAGCCGAAGAACGCTTAAAATATTTATTTAAAACTTACTACAAAAGTGGTGATTCAAACGTGCTCACTTTTCGTAGATTACGGGGTGATTATGGTCGGCATAATCGGTCTACTGTGCAAGGAATTGGCAAGGTTATGAGAAATTTTTAAGAGAATTTGTGAGAAATTTGAATACTGCCATTACAGATGTGGTCTGTGCATTATTGCATTGCACTGCACTGCCGAAAAAATCGCTTCTGATAATAAAAGTGTGGCAGATAATTCGAATTTCAATTCAGAGCGTTGTGGCCTTATGATAAGTGACTTTTTCTGGCCTGCAATTGAAGATTAAGAAATGGACGAAATGCGGTTTCAGCAAGACGGTCGAAATAGTTAAAACTTACTACAAAAGTGGTGGTTCAAACGTGCATTACGGGGTGGTTATAATCGGCCTACTGTGTAAGAAATCGGCAAAATTATAAAGAAATTTGAACAGACTGGAAGCGTTACAGATGTGGTCAGGTCTGTGCATCATCGCACTACCGAAAATATCGCTCTTGCTAGTGAAAGTGTGGAGGATAATTAAAATTTCAATTCAGAGCATTGTGGCGGCATGATAACCGACTTTTTTGGCCTGCAATTGAAGATTATGAACTGAATGATATGTGTTCTCAACGAGACGGTGGCACGACATACACAACGTGGCCGATTTTGATTTTATTGCATGAGAAGTTCCACGTTTTTGGCGACGTCAATTGGCCACCAAGATAATGCAATTTAACGCCGTTAGACTTTTTTTGTGGAGCTACGTCAAAGACCGCATTTACGCGGATAATTACCAAACGTTGGAGCATTTTAAAACCAACTTTCACCAAGTTATCGCCGAGATACCGCCCGAAATGTGCGAAAAAATGGTCGAAAACTACCTCGAAAAGATCTACTGCTGCAACCAAACCAGAGGCGGTCATTTAAATGACGTTGTATTTCGTATATAATGGCAAGGTCTAAGCATTATAATGATATAAAAGTTTCATCGGGGTCATGGCTTTACGTGTATTTTATTTAACTTTACATTTGAAACCGAAAAATGGACAACCCGGTATTAATATTTAGAGATATTACATAAGTTTGCCAAAATCGCTATTTTAAAAAATCATTATAAATGAAGAATTATAAGGAATTTTGAAATTTAAGCTTAACGTAAATGTTCGTGAAAGTAAGAACAACGACAAATAAGGACAACAATAATCGGTTTGAGATATTAACCGTTTTTAAAAAAATCGCTATTATGAAAATCTCTTGTAACTTTCGAAATATACGGAATTTTGAAGTCACAACTAGGTGGCACTATATGTCTAAACGACATAAACGATAAAAACAAAAAAGTGACGTTACTAATATCAACAATTAGATATGTTATGTAATTTATCAAAAATCGCTGTTTTGAAAAATTAATATAACTTTGGATCTACAACAAATTGTGTAATGGGAATTGAACTTAAATATTCATCATAACAAGGACAATAACAAATAAATTCGATTTTGTCCCAACTCCATTTAAGTGTTCTTTTCTTGTTACCATAGATATATATTCCACGCATTAAATGGAAGAACCATCCATATGCATACTAATTTATAGAGCATTGAAAGAATGTTTTAATTAAGAAAATGTGATTTATAAAGCTTCAATAAATATATGTCGTAGTAAAGATAAACCCATTGTTTTTGCATGAAGGCTTTATTTAGCATAGTTAAAATAATCTTATTCGAAATGCTGCGTTTTTCCGCTAATAATTTGCTGTCTGTTTTGAAAGTAATTCCATTATGCCTCTCTCTTAGAAACTCCCGCCCTTATTAGCAAAAAACTGGGACAGTTAATTTCCACAAGCTTCTTTTTTAAGCTGAATTTTTCGTCAACAAAATTATTCGCCATACACAGGAATAGGTGATCACTTAGTGCCCGGTCCAAACTATAATGTGAATGCATAAGAATTTTCAAACCAAATTCTTGTAGCTTCTGCCGAGTCACTATCGATGTGTGTGACCTAGCATTGTCACACAATTTCTCTCCTATTAGCTAAATCTGGCCGCCACCGGGCGATTGCTCCCTTTAGACTGTTGAATTGTTGGCAACACTGGGCCGAATTAAGAGCTTGGGCGTAAAGCCAAAGCTGGCCGCTTTTGGGCGATTGCTGCCTTCAGACTGTTTAATTGTTGACAACACTGGCCGAATTAGGAGCTTGGACGTAAAGCCAAAGCTGGCCGCTTTTGGGCGATTGCTGCCTTCAGATTGTTCAATTGTTGACAGTATAGGCTTGGGTGTAAGGGAGCAGCTCGTAGTAGATGATTTCACAAGCAACCCCTTTTTAATACCGACTTGATCACCGTTTATGCTGGCTCACCGTCATTCAACCACTATCGTTTTCGCTTGACATTGTCGTAGGTGACTCACTTTTCATAAGCAGACACCATCCGTTTTAAAAATGGGTGGATTTTGTTGTGATGTAGCAGAGAGAGAGATTTTTCCCAAGGGTTTTTTTTGTGTTAACTCCTGTGGCACTCATATATTTATCATCTTTTTATATTCAGCCTTATTCAAGCGATTCCGAGCGATTTTTGTGCATTTTTAGCTCCTGAGCAATCGAAACAGTGCTCACATTACGGTCAGACTTGACAATTTCCATTATTCTATCGACATTTTCGACCTCCCGGAGTGTGGTGCATCTTTGATATCAAAATTACCGAAATAGAATCAACGAAACCAAAATATCTTGTGATTTGCCATTACAGTATCAGGACAACTAACTCTATTTACATTTTTAACCATCTGGCTTGGACTTTTGCTTTTATAAAAGTACAACTGTTAAATATGGCATATTTTTTATTTGACGGAGTCCATTTTTGACACTCCGTCAAACTAAACCTGAGTTTTTTTTTTTTTTTTTTGAGTACTAAATTTTATCTTTCTAATGCCATCTAGCGTAAACCGATTGTGTGACATAGATCACTAAAGCCATCTATTGGAAAAAATAAGGATTATTTCTTACTCAACCCACAGAGAAGAATTACAAACAGAGGAAGAATATGTTTCTGTAAAGAATATGTTCCTGCGAAATTTACTAATGTGTATGCTAACTGAAGAGTATACATTTGTGCGGTCACAGTATAGAACTTTGATTATTTAGGTGTTTATAACACCAAATGTTTTTGTTTTTACATATTAGTAATTACGGTACTATAATGTATAAAAATATTAACAAAAATATATAAAGTTATCGACACATTAAATAAGGAGAGAGGGCACGAGGGCAGTATTAGCTTGTTCTCCGGCCGCTCTAATTGTCTCAATTTTCACTCCAATGACGAATGCGGCCTCTGTCTGCAATTCTTTTCCTTAAATTTCTTTTTAGCGGCAAAGATTTGTGTATAAAAATGTTATTGCTGAAATAGAAACAGAAAAAATCGCTAAAATTTTGTTTGTTAAAATTTATGCCAAAAAGTTGGTTGGAGAAAAACTTCTTTTATAAAAATATTTAGAAATAAAATTGCCAGAACAATTTGTAATTTGAGAAGATAATTATAAATTATAATAATAATTATAATAAAAAAACAGAACATTTTCAACTAATTTCATATAATTAAGGGCATTTGATTAGCTTTAGGTTAATTTTCTAAACTGTGAACTATCTAATTTAGCTGAAACGTGTTATTGTTCCAGAGATGATTTATTGCCCTCGACCGTTTGTCATTATCATTTGCGTAAACTGCTATTTTTTCATATCAGTTAACTTTTTTTCAATTTTACGAATGTTTCTGTTATTTTTTTATGTTATAAATGCAAATATTTTGATGAATTGTTTTTTAAACTGACTTCCGTCACACCGCAATTTTCTCAAAACACGAAACTCGCTAATATCTTTTCTAGCCTTTTTGTGGAATTTCATTTCTTTTCTTTTCTTTAACAGTTATTATTTAGCATGTTATTTATTATAATTATTCTTATTATAATGACAACAAAAGATATTTTAAATAAAATTGTTTTGTGTTGTGCAAAAATCATTTTTTCGCATTTTTGCTATTAATACAAATGGAATAGAGAGGCAGAGAAACGAGGAAAGGTTAATATTAAATGGAAAAATAAGATCTAATTTATGGATTATTTTGTGAAGAGCCGTTTATTGGAAAGATGGAAACTGCTTGATAGATTGGCTATAAGTCGCAAAAGTGGCTTAAGTCATTGACTGAATACGTTTACGAAAAATCTTAAGGATTATAAATAAATATTGTTTAATAATTAATTTCATAAAGGATGGAAGAGTAATTAATATTCACTTTGCCGGCGAGAAAGTGTTTCATCAATAAATGTGTACAAACACTAATGATCCGCTAATATTACCGTAATTACAAAAGGACGAATCTGTCTTGTGAATTATCTAATACTACACTAACACAGAATTTTCTATACGACTAAATTGATTTTTCAATTTGCAAAAATGGTTTGCAATCTTAACGCTACACTCAGCAGGTAACTCGATTTATTGTCACTAATTATTTTATAATAAGATTAAATTCATTTTTGAATTTATTGCCTTCAATATGACATGAATAATAAAGAACGAATTCAAAGCGCTTGGAATTATTTTCTACGGCGGCGTATAATAAATAAAGATGTCTATTCCAGTCGCCATCTAAGAAGAAGATTAGAACATAATTAAAAAACTTACGAAATCCATCATACAGGTGAGTGAACGGTGTTTGGCAAAATATCATCTACACCGTCTTTAATAGTTTAGGCTTTCTCGAACATTATCGCAACCTTAAAGCTCTTTAACTTCACAAAATGATTAAGAAGTTTTGCCTACTGATAAGAAAATGCTGTAACTCCCGAGTTATCCATTTTTTGGTTTCAAAAGTAAAGCTAAATAAAACACACACAAAGCTATTATTCCGATAAGACTTCTATTTAATTATAATGCTTGGTGGCGTCAAATCGCATGACCTTAATAGCTAATTGACGTTACCCAAACATGAAATTACGTTTTCTAGAACCTTCTCATGCATTAAAGCCAAAATCAGTCGTGATATGTGGCTCGTGCAACCACATATCGTCTAGGTCATAATCTTCAATTGCAAGCCAAAAAAACTCAGTTATCATATGGCCATAGTGCTCTGAATTGAAATTCAGATTATCTGCCACACTTGCACTTACAGAAACGATATTTTCGGCTCAGGCCTGATCGCATCTGTAATGCTTCCAGTCTCTTCAAATTTCTTTATAATTTTGTCAATTCTTTGCACAGTAATTTGATTATGATGACCATAATAACGCCGTAATGCACGAAAAGTGTGCACGTTTGAATCACCACCTCTGTAGTAAGTTTTAACTACTTTTACGCATTCTTCTGTTATTAAATGATCCATATTCATAAATGGCAAACCTTTCGCTAAATAAATAACACTTCAGATGATAGGTATTTAACAACTGACAGCCTTGCCAGACCGGCGGTTTTGAAACCGCGTAATGGATAACGCTGAACGTTCTGTGAATTCATGAGTGTTGAAAAAGTTATAACGCAATGCAATTACGGCCACCTTAAGTCAGCGTTGACCATAACCTCACTGAAATATTCCTTCTGCTTAATGAAGCTGGAGCTTTATTTTATAAAAAAAAGATTTTAATATTATTGTTGTCGCAAGTTTAGGATGTCATGGAATTCTATTCTTAGACACCATTGGGAAAGTTTTTGGAAGCACATTTTGAATAACTGGTGAAGGTTTGAATTTAATTATTATTATTATATTATATTATTATATTTATGTTGGTGAAAATGTTGCCGAAATATCATTTCTGTTGAAATATACTTTAATTCTCAGCGTTATATCAGCAACAATCAAAAATTATTGGCGGTGTACAAATTGTTGTTAAAGGAAGATTTGAATATAGTAATTATTGGTATCGAGCAACAAAGTTGCAACATTTCTAGTAATTGGTCGGTACACATTGAATTCGTACAAAATTTTAATGTTTAAATCTTTTTTTCCTTTTCCTCTCCTTTTTGTAAAATCAAATTAGCAATGAGAAGATTTTAACGCAAAGAATTTCGACCACTTTAAGTTTGTGTTGACTGTGATGTCTATGAAATATTGTTGGCGCAAAAATCTGATCCATTAAGTTGAAACAGAAATTATTAGGAAGATCTCAAAATAATTTTTATTACCGCAGTAATTTCTTATAATATTGCAATAATATTGCTGAAACAAAGTAGAAGAAGCGATTCGATCGTTGTAGTATTTCCAAACGATATAGTCAAATCGACACAGATTTTCACAAAGATTAAGAAAAAGTACCAGGATGTGCTCAAAAAGATATTCAAATTTATTGTATAGCCTTTAAAATAGGCCACGTCCAAAATAATATATATTTATTGTCATGAATTTTCCAAATTATCAAAACACTTCTCAAATTCACTTTTTGCAACATGCTTCATTTCTCGCTACGAATTCTCTTTAAAGTGTTCTATCGACTAAAAATGATTGCCTCGAAGTGATAATTTGAATTTTGGAAAGAGAAAAATATCAATCGGAGGCATATCAGGTGAATATGATGGCCGTTTGCCGGTGTTTGTTGAATGATAACCTTGTAAAGTGATATGTTACGGCAGCGCAAAATGCGTGCTACTTTTTCTCAAATCCGGTGTCTTTCAAACACTGCTTAAGGCAAGGGTGAGATTCTTTATTTACTATACAATCTTCCAGCAAGAATTCCAAGTGCACAACACTGCGATAGTCATAGAAAACTCTCATCAACGTTATCATGATTTTTGAAGGATTTTGTTTTGTTTTTCTTTCTCTTTTCTAAGGTTATTGACTGGTTTACATGATATTGTATTGCCTTCAAAATAGGGCACTTCCAAAATAATATATATTTATGCCACTGCATAATCAAATTATCAAAGCACTTTTCAAATTCACTTTTTGCAAAATACTCCATTTTTCGGTACGAATTCTCTTTAAAGTGTTCTATCAACGGAAAACGATTGTCTCGAAGTGAAGGCATATTAGGTGAATGTGATGGCCGTTTGAAGGTATTTGTTGAATGATATCCTTAAAAAATTATATACTACGGTAGTGCAAAATGCGTGCTACTTTTTCATAACATCTGGTGTATTTCAAGCACCGCTTAAGGCAAGGGTGAGATTCTTTATTTACTGTAAATCTTCCAGCAAGAATTCCAAGTGCACAACACTGCGATAATCGTAGAAAACTCTCAACGTTATCATAACTTTTGAACGACTATGTTGTGTTTTTTTCAGTTTCGGGTCACTTGGGTGGCGCTATTCCTAAGGTTTTCGACTGGTTTACATGTCATGGTCTTAAACTCATAACTCATCACCGTGTAAAATGTGTCTTTTGAATGAGAATTTGAATTTGACTTGTTCTAACAAATTTTCAGCGATCTCTTTACGCTGAAGAAAATTTAAGTCTTTCGTAATTAGTCGAAGGACCTCATGTTTTATGCCGAAATCGCAAAAATACATTTGTGATTAAGTGACAAAATTGCTCACTGTGAACAAACTAAATAACACATTGCGCTCAAAATCCGCAACAGTATAGACGAAAGTTGTGCTAACTTAAAACAATTTTTGGAAATCTCTCTATATCGCTTTTTAAGTGACTAATTCCACATACATTGGTGTCAGCATAATATGCCTAAAATTCTCTTTTTCGCTCTGTTTCCCCACTTTTTAAACTTTTTTTAAAACGCTGTTTACAATAGTAAACAGTTTAGAGAAGGGGTGGGAGGAAGTTGTGATAGTGTTTGAAGGAACTTTACGTCATGAGAAGTGACAGTATGGCGAACTAACGAATTAACCGAACGAACTTTCCGAACAACCCGAAACTATATAGTTGTAGAAGTTTTAATGTTCCAGCACAAAATATTGAACTAGTACAAAAACTTTCTAGTTCATAAACTAGTCAATTTTAAAATAATTTCAACTATACAGGGTATCTGTCGGGAAGGTATACTATTTTGTTTGTTTATAATTTTTGATTAAATGAAATAATATGGATCTGATATTGATAAATGTTTTATTTAATGTCGGCAATTATGTATGGAATACAATATTAGATAAATGTCTGCCTCTGTTAGCCTCACAAATGCGAGCCCCTTTGAGCACATTTTTCATTACATTCTCACACATTTCACGCGGTTTTTCATTAATTTCATTACGAATATTTTGTTTGAGTTGCTCAAGCGTTTCTGGTTTGTTTGCATAAACCTTGCTTTTCAGATATCCCCACAAAAAGAAGTCCGGAGCACTCAAATCAGGCGACCGTGGAGGCCAATCAACATCACCATTTCTTGAAATAACTTGTTGTGGAAAGAGGTTTCGCAGTAATTCCATTGTAATCCTGGCTGTATGCAATGTGGCACCGTCTTGTTGATACCACATGTTAATCTTGTCCAAAGTTTTTAATCATATCACGATATCGCTCCCCGTTTTCAGTTTCAAAGAAGTAAGGTCCAATGATTCCTCCTGACCAAATTGCACAATAGACTGACACTTTTAACGGAAGCAAAGGTGACAGATGAATAATTTGATGGTTTTCTATTGTCCAAAACCGACTATTCCGTTTATTCACTCATGATTTTTTCATGAAAATCGGGGTTGTCATGGGCGAGCTGTAACATCCTATTGGCATATGTACGGCGGCGTAAATGGTCTTGTGGAAGAAACTCTTGTGTCAGCTGAATCCTAACTGGAAACAAATGCAAATCCTTGTGTCAAAATTGTGGGCAAAGTTGTTCTTTGAAGACCAAGCTCCTGATTACGGCATCGAATTAAGGTTGATGGATTGTTTTCTCTTTCTCGAGCAGCTGTAATGTTTTCAGGCGATCTTGCAGTACGTTGTGGTCCATACTTAGCCCTATCAGCTACAGACCCTTTTTCTTCGAAATCATTCACTACACTATAAATAGTGCGTCTTGTTGGCACGTGTTTCTCCCAAAAATTTCACGTAATCGTAATCCCATCGTAACAGTAATCGATGATTGATTTTGATAAAATGTTTTAACAATTAAAACACGTTGGTTTATCGGATATTTTTCCACAATAAATTTGCCACGTCTCTATTCCACGACTGCCAAATATGAACTGTCAAGACTAATGTTTACCAAAATGACGGCGAAACAAAGTAGTGTACCTTCCCGACGTACACCCTGTAGTTGTTGCAAATCGAATGACAAACTTAATACACGCCAAAAAATCTGATCATTTTCTTTAGTTTAGTTTTTTTTGTTTTTTTTTTTTTGTTTTTGTTAAAATGGTATTTGTTATAAGTTAATATCGATCTGTACTTGTTAATGCCAGAAAAAAATCGGTTTTATCGATCGTCACAAATCAAACAAAAAAAAAAACAAATAGATTTGGATTCTTAACAACTATTTGCATAAATTTCATCTGCCAATCACCTAAGCAAAATATAAAAAAAAAAACAAAAACAAAAAAAAAAAAAGAAACGCTTTAAGAAAAAATGAACATTATAATCCACACTTATCGATGTTATTCATCCGAAATTTATCAAACGTCAACCAAACAATAGCTCATTTCTTATTTTTTATTTTTTTTTTATTTATGAACTTAGGTTACACAAGTTTAGCACATTTCTTTTTCTTTTTCACCTTTCCGCTTTTAATATAAAGAAGCAGACATTTTTCAAATCGATCTTTAATATTTTCTAACATCAAATCAAAACACCTCCCTTGGTGCCAAAAAAGAACACCAAAACTAGAAGACAAACCGGATAGATGGATCACATTAACAAGATAACTAAGTCCAACCACACTCCAGAGTAGATGAAAAAAATTGAAAAAAAAAA
>JAHXMU010000146.1:1572439-1637866 GCA_019455685.1 Philornis downsi | reverse complement strand
ACTGATTTATTGTTTTCGTAATACGCTCGGACACAAAATGCACGCTGCACTCCCGTGTACGGCTCCATGGCGACTAAATTTCCAGGAAGCGGCGCAGCGAACAACATATCCCCCGCCACCCCGCACCGCGCGTTACCGAGAAATTGAAGAATTAAATCGCCAACACTCATATGGCCCACCCTGTACAACAGCAGTTTATTTTTGGTATTTAATTGCGATCTACGATTGATCAGGGGGAAAATGCTCGGCCACATTTTACAGCTTTGTCCGCAGCATGAAACACGTGTTCTTTAAAGTTCAAATTTTTGTCCAATATTATGCCCAGGTATTTGACCGAATTCTGCAGAGGAATATCTGTGCCATCTATGATTTATTAAAGGGGAAAATTATGGCTTGTGTTTTTCTCTCATTGATTTTTATATTCCACTTCGTGAAATATTTACTAATATGTAAGAGAGATTTTTTCATTTTTCTTATAATTGAGTTCTAGACTTTACTGCTTGTCATTATTGCTGTGTCGTTCGCATATAATGCAATAGCCTCATTTTCAAGCAATTTGAAATCAGAAGTAAATATGGAGTACAAAGTCGGTGACAAAACAGAACCTTGTGGAACGCCTGCTGTTATCTTTCGAGGCGAGAATTGCTCGTCGTTCACACTAACCCTGAATAGTCTATCGGACAAAAAACTTCGTACAATTTTCTGCAAATAAATAGGATATCCAATTTTATGGAGTTTAAATATTAATCCGTTATGCCAAATCGAGTCAAAAACTTTTTCAATGTCCAGAAATACCATTCCCGTACTTTTCTGCTGTATTTTATTATTCAAAACCGTATTTACAATTCATTTGACTTGATGAATTGTCGAATGTTGATTCCGAAACCCAAATTGTTTCTCTCTTAAAACCGAATTATTTTCTGCGTGTTCCTTGATCCTCTCCAGAATAATTCTTTCGAATATTTTGTCCACACAGTTGAGCATACTAATGGGAGCTATAATAAAACCTTGGTTTAATTGTTAATAACATAATATTGGTTCAACTTTTTCCAGATGTAATCTTGTTCAATCAATAATTTAGTGTTACTAACATTTTATGAATTTCCTTCCAAAGTATCACCACAAAGCCCAACAAGTGTCATGTATATTTATCTTTAATAGTTTCTGAGATATACCTATAGTTGTTTAAATCCTTACGTAGTATGGGCGGAGCTACGCTTTCTTTTTCAATCATGACCTAACATATCATATGACAATTTCATGTAATTTGTAAGTTCCTGGGAGAAATTTATTAAGAGACAAAATTTTTCGAATTTTCGGACTATTTGATAAGTGGAAATTCTACAAGAAATGCTACAAATAAATCGTACAACAGCAAGATATTTTGTATCGTATTTCATTTATTAGTTATTTATTTTGTATTGTATTTTGTATTTCAAATTCCTAAAATCCAAGGGATGCTACAAATAAATCATACAACAACAAGACATTTCTATACAAAATATTCGTTCCTCATGAATTTGATTAGAAAGAAGGCATATTTGTCCAGATCGTAAATCTACTTTTAAGTTTATGACATATAAAAATTACAGAATTTGTTCTGTGAATAACAAAACTATAAAAATTTATTCTTGCTAACAGATGATATTTTTCATAAACGAAAATATTGCTTGAAATATGTTTGTGTGAACTTGTAGGTTTTCAATGCTCTAAAATCTTAAAATGGTAGCAGTTATTTCCCGTTTAGCTTTTTTGTTTTTTGGAACTAAAGTCTATTAATTTCTTTTTATCTTTGTGTTATTATCTTTACTGTTCTTCTTAGATTAGAATGAAACAAATTACATGAACGTCATCAACAACATGTTAAGATTACTAGATTACTTAAGATTAGATTACTATAGAAATAATGAGAAGACAAAATGTTATCAACAACAATCACATTAGGCCTTAAGTTACGACCAACATGACAACATTTACATTCTCTGGTATTTCTAATGAACTTTGGAATGGATCGTTTCAAGCCATAATTAATTAAGGGAAACACAAGAATAAAGAAGCCAGAAAAACGTTTTTATTTTTTCTTTTATAAACATAAAAAAATCAAGAATCTTTCGTTTAAGAAAAAGAACAATATCATTTTACACTTGAGAAGATTTCTGATGCACCAGACACGATGAAGGAACACCATCCACTAACATCCATCAGCCTAATGACGTTTGAAAACCTCAAAATATTCGAAATGGAACAGTAATAGAAAAAAAGCTATAGATAACTATGTGAGAAATTGAAATTAAAATAGAAATGAAAAATTATAAATACTCATGAAGTGTCTAGAAATTGAAATTGTTGTGAGGAGAGTAACAGAAATCAGCCAAGTTCTTTCTGCTTTGGCAAAGTAAAGGGAAAAGTAAAACTTTCCAACCAACCGTAAATGACTGGCAAAAGAAAAATTGAAATTTCTTATTAACTTTATCCACAAATGCAACCAGCAAGATGGTCAGGGAGGGGGTCACTCGCGAGAAACGACGAAAGGAAATTAGAAAATCCAAATAGCGAAAAGTGAAGACAAGAGAAAAAAAAGTAAAAGTGTGCCTGCCCTTCAAATACTTAGAAAATAAAACGGCGACAATGGCCACATTTTTTTCACTGGTTTTCTAAATAACAGAGTTGATGATTTTCTTGTGGGACCCGCTGCCTCATTGTTAGATGCTGCGTTGTATTTGTTATTGTTTTCTTGACTGAGTTTTGGGCTAAAGGCTAAAGGCCGCCACCATTGCCGCCATCATCGCAGCCAACTACAGACAACAACATGCGGCTTAAACCTGAATAGTTTTTTTGGATGATGTTGTTTGTTATAACTACGAGATGCTATTCAGGTTTGTTTTCACACACAGGAAAAGACCCATTTATTCAGAAGTATTATTTTGAAGAATTTTCAAACTAATATTTGAGGCTGGTATGAAGTTCATTTGCATGGTAATTATTGAGCGACATCAATTTTGTTCGCTTCTAAAACACTCATTTTACTTTTATGTTTTACAATTTTCTAATTTTTCTCTATTCAAAGATACAATTTTAAAACATTTCGTTCGAGATAACGGACAACTTATTATGATATCTGTATTTACAAGAAAAAACGACTTAAGTAGAGTTACGGTGAAATCGACTTTATTCCCTGTTATTTGCTGCCCTTATGTAGATACGTATTGGCGTCCTATTTCCAGTTCAAAATTCAGCGTAATTCACAAATTATAACCATTTTTCAAAAGAGCGATTTTTGCAAAATTACTCATTATTTCAAAAAATTGTTATAAGCAAGAATATGTTTTTTTGCTCTAATTGTTTATGTGCCTAAGACACAGGTTGCCGTCTAAGAATGATTTTAAAATTCCACATATTCCAAGTGTTATGACAATTTTTCATAATAGCGATTTTTTGAAAACCGCTCGAAATATCAATATAACTGATAGTTAAGTCGTTTGTAAGCGCAGTTATACATGTAAATGTAACCAGACACATGCTATTGTGTGAAAAACTAAGTATAGGGTTATGCATTTTTCGTTTTCAAATAAAGTTAAATAAAATACACATAAAGCTATGATTTCGCTGAAGTTTTTATTTCATTAGAATGCTTGGGCTTTGCCATTTTGTACGAAATACAATGTCATTTAAATGACCGCCTCTGGATTAGTTACAGCAGTGGATCCTCTGGAGATACATCCGGCTCCATTTTCGAAAAATTTCGAAAACACCTCCAGACCACAATACGCACCAAACCGTCACTTTTTCCGAATGCAAAGGATTTTCCACAATCACTTCTGGATTTTCCGACCCCCATGTACGACCTTTTTGGTTTTTAATGTAACCTCCGAGTGGGAAATGAGATTCATAGTTGGAGAAAATGTTATTCGATTAAGAGCTAACGTTTGCATCATCACTTTTGTAGTAGGTTTTAACAATTTGTACGCACTTTTCGCTTGTTAAAGGATTCACATTCGTAAATGGCAAACCTTCCACAAAATAAATAACACTTCAGATGACAGGTGTTTAACAGCAGACAGCTTTGCCAGACCAGCTGTTTTGAAGCCAAGAAATGGATAGCCCTATATAACTTTCTCAAAAGTTGTTCCACATTTATTTCAAAACGGTCTAATTGATATGGGTCTTGGTAACATTCCATAATGCCAAACTTTAGACACAAAATTTAACACCAATTTTAATAGAAATATTATCCGACCCTATGCGCGCTGCAATGCCATCATTAAAGTGGGATACAAACATTCTTCATAATCGTATAACTCTTCACTCTCCAGCTATAATAGAACCTGGATTGAATTGTTAATAACATGACATTGGCTCAACCTTTTTTGGATGTAATTTTGTTCAATCAATAATTTAATGTTATTAACATTTTATGAATTTCCTTCCAAAGTATCACCACAAAGTCCATTTTCTCTAGGCATAGCCAACAAGTATCATGTATATTTATCTCTAATAGTTTCTGAGATATAGTCGTTTAAATCCTCACGTAGTATGGGCGGAGCTACGCTTTCTTTTTCAATTATGACCTAACATATCATATGACAATTTCATGTAATTTGTAAGTTCCTGGAAGAAATTTATTAAGGAACAACATTTTTCGAATTTTCGGACTATTTGATAAGTGGAAATTCTCGTCGTTTATTTCCAATAATCTCTTTATAAAATTGATACCTGTATTAATAACTGCCCTTCTTCGAAGTTTAGAAGTCGGGCAGAAGTAGTCGTCCAGAAGTAGTTGGCTTTTGATGCCATTCTCTCTTTATCGTTTAACTTTCTCTGACTACTATCAAATCCAGATCTGATAGTTTATTGCCTATTTAGTTTTCCATTGTAAATTGTATTTGCCTATTGTAAGAGTTTAATATCCGTCAAATGTGGACCGCTTCAGATATCTTTATAATAGCAAATAGTTTATCTATATATTTGGTTACAATTCTTGGCTTTTCAGTTAATGTGTCCGAAGTGCAGTCTAATAAAAGGTTTGGGATCACTGGGATCATCCATAGAAACGTCCGGGATCAGTGGGATCTTCTATAAAAAAATCTGGAATCAGTAGAATCTTCCATAAAAAGGTCAGGGATCACTGGAGAGTTAGGTGATTTCATTGGAATGGCTTGCTGTTATTGTAAAAAAGGACTAAATAGGTCATTAATATATTTGGTTACAATGACGTATCAGTTGGCTTTCAGCTAATGTCTCCAAAGTTCAGTCTAATAAGTCTTTCATAATAAGTTATACGATCACTAAGGAGGTAGGTGATTCAATTGGCAAACATTTCTGTTATCCTTAAAAAAGGCTAAAAACAAAAAAAGTAATATGAATTGGCGTTTTTAGACTCCTTTTTATTTTAGTCCTTACTTATAACGATTTCAACTGAAAACGTATTCGGTTGTAGTCTTATTTGTAACTATAATTTGATTACCTTGAAATATCATATATCGTTTTAAGTATTATATCAGTAATGTTGTTACTAAACAACAACTCGAAACCAACACGTTTGTTATTATTTTTTATAATATTTTTTATAATATTTTCTATTACAAATTTGACTCCGGGCGAAATTTTGTGTTTTCGCCAATTTTGGCACAACTGATGAGGAAAATCAGGATGTTAGCGTCTGTTATCTATGCAAGTTTGGATTAGCATAAATGTTAATGGCTCAATATTCCTATAGACAAATTCTGGCTACTTCAGCACGATTCTTGTTCTTGTGTCCAGTCCATAGCTTATTTTAGTTATAATGTTATTAAAGGGTGATTTTTTAATCGTAATTTTTTAAAAATCGAATAACGCACTCAAATGTTCATCATATATTAAAATTTTCTATTGGAATCGATAAATTGGTTTTTGCCATTTCATTTTTAAAAATAATTTCATGTAAATGTTTGCGGCTCCGTCTCAAAATGTCAATTCGGAAGATCCAATTTTTCGTCACTTTTTCGTGCATTTTGGCCTGTATTCCACGAATAACGCCTGTTATTTTATCCTGTAATCAAGAGGTGTTAAATCGCAAGATCTTGGGAGCTAACTCACAGGGCCAAATCGAGAGATAAACTGCTCACCAAATTCATCCCTCAACATATCCATTGTTTCACGAGCAGTGTGGCATGTTGCACCGTCCTGATGAAACCACACGTCAACCAAGTTCAACTCAGCCAATTGGGGCAAAAAAAATTCCTTGCGGCTGAGTAACACATGCCCATTCGCTGAGAGCGGCGACGAATTGACATTTCACGATCATCATTAACACTGGTCGCTACGGCTGCAATATTTTCTTCGGAGATAGCAGCACGAATTGTTGATTCAGCAGATCGATTATGACGACCATAAAATGATCATATCAAACGATGCACATTTGCCACAGAGCACGAATTTTGATAATAAATTTCAACGATTTGCAATCGTTGATCGTTTGTTAGTCTTTCCATGATGAAATGGCAGAGTATACTGTACACTTTTTTCTTTGACAGAAGACGTTTGGACGCCATTACCAACCAATGCTGGCAACCTGAAAAACATAAATTTTAAAAAGTTACCTTATATTTTATACCTATAATGATGCTAAAAGTAAATTTACAGGGGCATTAGATTCCAAAGTATTCAATGTATTATAATTCAAAATGATACCATGAATATGTTGTGATTATAAAGTTGTTATTCATCTTCCTAATTATATGTAAATATTTTTGCCACAAAAGTACCGAAAAATTCATCATTTAAAAACACCAATTAAAAGGATTCTCAAAAAATTTTGTCGCTAAATGCATTTTTACATTTCCTATCAGGGGGCGTGTATACAGTTTGTTATTTAATTTGCAACAACAAGAAATACTCCTCAGAGACGCCATTAAATATACTTTTTGTCAGTAATGTACGTGGAATTAATCATTTAAAAATTAAGTCACTTAGAAAGATTTCTGAAAATGACTTCTGTCACTAAGTTAGCACAACTGTTCTCTATACTGACACGGAGTTTGAACTTGATCTGCCATTTAATTTGTTTACAGTCCTCGATTTTATCAGTTCATCTCAAACGTGTTTTGCGATTTCTAACACAAATTTTGTGTTGCCAATGAAATTTCGTGTGACGAATCGCTCAAAATGCTACTTACTTCATCAAAAACCCCTGTATATGAGCGGTACAGTGCATTAAAAATGGATGGATGATTCGCCTCACTGTGGTCGGCTATCAATCTCTCGAACTGAAATTAACTTTGGATAAAAGAATGCAAAAGTGACTGGAAATCTTTATTTAAGGTTGTCGCTGTAAACTTTTTGTGTCTCATGAATCAATTCCTGCCATTTTACATAATTATTTGGAAATGTGTTGGGCAGCACTAGTTCCGAAAGGTTTGCACTTTCTTAAACAATTCAATAGAGTAAATATCGCTGAAATTAGACCTAGAATTAGTTAATTTTAACCCTACTGCCATAAAATCAATGATAAGATATGGGTTTACGAGTCTGACATGCAATCTAGCCAACAACCTTAAGAATGGTGCCTTCCAACTGAGATGAAGCCGTAAAAACCATGTCAAAGTCGATAAAAAGACAGGGAAATGTTGACTGTTTTTTTCGGTGATCGCATTGTTGTGCACTCGACATTCTTGCTAGAAGTTCAGATGGTAAACTAAGAATACCACCTGGTCATTATGCGGCATTTGAGGGAGAAAAATTATCGAAAAAGTTCGATTTGTGCACCAAATCAACTTTGTTCACAAAGCTCAACAAATGTCAACGAGCAACCCCGTCTTTACTTGCCGTCTGACTATCTTTTGTTCTCTTTCCAAAACCCAAATTACCACTTCGAGGCATCCATTTTCAATTAAGAGATGACATGAAAACAATTCCCAGCGAAAACTAAAGACTTTTCTGGAAAATGCGTTTGAAAAATGTATCGTTGGCATATTTGGGAAGGGACCTACTTTGAAAGCGGTACAACAAATTTCAAATGAATAATACGTGGTGTGTTCAAAAAATATAGTTAATTTTAATTTTTCTCGAAAAATATTTATTTATTCACCAATTTCTATTTTATCTCCTTCAAAGTAGTGCCCCTCCCATATAGTACACTTGTGCCAGCGTTTTCTCCAATCCTCGAAACAGTTCTGATATGCGCTTTTTGATATGTCCTTGAGCTCTCTCAGCGATTCGGTTTCTAACTTTCCAATCGTCGCAAAATGCCGTCCTTTCATGGGTCTCTTCAATCTTGGAAACAGGAAAAAGTCGCAGGGGGTCAAATCTGGTGAATACGATGACTGAGGCATGATAACGATGTTGTTTTTGGCCAAAAAATCGCTCACAACCGAAGATGAGTGAGCAGGTGAATTATCATGATGCAAAAGCAATGCATTTTTTCCACAATGCCGGGCGTTTTTCGTGTTGCTTTACGCAAATGGCGCATAACTTCAAGGCGATAGTTCTTATTTACCGTACGATCTTGTAGTAAGAACTCCTGATGCATTACGCCATGGTAATCGAAAAAAACAATGAGCGATACCTTGGCATTTGATCGAACTTGGCGTGTTTTTTTTTTGGTCTTGGCTCTCCTGGACTCTTCCATTGTGACGATTAGGCTTTGCTTTCGATGTCATAACCATACGGGTGTACCCATGATTCGTCACCAGTTATGACCCTTTTAAGCACATCTGGATCATCGTTAACGTCATTCAATATTCAGCAATTTTGGAACGAACTTCGCTGCCGCACGCTTCATGCTCAAAGTTTCCGAAAAGATTGCATGGCATGAGCTAATTAGTATGCCGACATCCTCAGAAACTTTTCTAATTGTGATTCGACGATTCTCCATAACAATTTTCTTCATTTTCTCAACATTTTCATAGGTTGTTGATGTGTTGGGGCGTCCAGACCGAGCGTCGTCACCGTCATTGTACCGCCTGTAAACATTTTTTTGACTCAGAGTACTCTCACCGTATGCCACTGTCAACATTTCAAGTGTTTTTGAGCACTTAATTCTATTTTTTACTCAAAATTTGATGCAACTTCTTTGATCCATTTTTTCAATAGCAGAGAATCGCCGAAAACGTAAAACAGTTGTCTTATTTATGCCTTTCACAAACAAGTTAAACAAGCGAGACGAGTGTATCAACATAAAAAAAAGTAATAATCGAAAGTCGAATGTACGTAGCCCGCGAAATTTGAAAATGCACCTTATTTTTTGAACACACCTCGTATATGTTTTGTGTTTTATAAACCAATTCCCGGTACTTTTTTTGACAAAATATATTTTCAGCACTATTGTTGCTGTCAAAAAAATTTTTTTTTTTATGTTGAGAAAGCACACAATTGTTGCTCTCAACAACGTTTAGGAGTACAACATTGTTGCCTCTAACATTTCTTGTAGATAACATGACGTTGTCGTCTGCAACAATGTATCATTACAAATCAACATCAGCATTGTCTGCAGCCAACGTTGTCTGCATCATTAGTTTCTTTTTTTTTTAACAAGCAATAGTTTTAACTGCAACAATTTGTTTTTTTTTTTGAGAAATCAAATTTATTGTAACCAACATGTATTTGCTTGCAACTAAGCTAAAAGAAGTGTTGAAAGTGTAAGAAGTATAAAAAGCATAGAAGTTTGCTATCACCTCATGCTGCCACCTCTTTATGTATTTCCCAATTACCTTTTTAATTTTGACCATTTTAGTTTTTTTTTATAAAAAAAATTTATAATAGAAAGTTTTATTTTGTAATGTTAATTTTTGTACAAACCACTTGGTATCGACTATCGTGCTAAAGGTTATGAATTCAAATTTGGAAATAAGGTTCCATGTTTTATTAGGCGGTAATCAACTGGATCGTAACTGACAAAACTGTCGAATGTTATTTACTGGAGAATACAACTCAAATTGACATTCTAGTTGGCCTTCAAACGGCAGAGATTGCTTAGATTCAGCGAGTCTCGGAAAAAATTTGGCATATAAGGTCATTAACTGCACTACAACAAAAAGTGGAAGTCGTTCTATAAGAATAGTATTTTCATAATGTCCACAAATGTTATATGAACATATATTCCGCTTCTTGGGAAGCTCTTTTTAATTACACCAAAGGGACGGATGGAATTTAGGCGTCATAAACGGTAGTCGTTGTGAGAGCAGTCAACATCCCTGCAAAAAAGCGCAACCAAAGAAGCAAATATTCATCACAAGTTGTGAAAAATTGCGTAATCACTAATGAAATTAACACAGGGTTGTTATAGGAGGCAAACATTATTTTATGATGTCTCTTCCCTGCATATTCATGTATGAAGTGGGTGTAAAGAAAATTCAAATTTCTATTATTTAAAAAAAAAAATTGAGTTTTTATTGTGTTTTTATTAGTATTAAAAGTCAGTTTTTTAGAAAGCCGACCGCACATCCCAACGGGTTTGGTATTTTCTATAAAAAAAAAACCGAATAAACATGTAGTAAATTAAAAGAACACCGAAGAATTCGAAGGGTGGAAGTTTATACGCCATCTGCCATGGACTGTATGTATATGCTTCATTTGGTCTCTGAGTATCATATAAAGGAGGATATTAAGATATCAGCTTTAAAAGGAGCTTCTTAAAGGCGACTATCAAAAATTACATCTTCGGATCATAGTATGTCTTTAAAAATTGTTTTTGGGCTACTTCATTGGAACACACTTTTCTTTAATTGTTAGGAATCATACATCATAATAAATCTAATTTTTCACTACGGCGCTTTTGGAAGTGGTTCAAAATTAATTCGTTGGAAGTGATAAATATGCATGGATTGCATCTATAGAAATGATGAAACATAATTTGAGCGGCAGTCTTCGGGATGTGGTGTCTGAAGAACACTTTGAGTAGTCAAATAATAAGCAAGTCAAGTAAATGCTTCTCAATCTGTGACGTTCGCAATCGCCGACAAACTGGAGGTTCTGTTGAGTGAGTCTAAATGTGTAGTGCGTGTAAACTTACTGAATGTGAGAAACTCTTCCATATTTCATTCAAGAGATGCAAGAGAATTTGTTTTTTTTTTTTTTAATTTCATATTTTTCAAGCAGTTGCACTAAATTTAGCCAAATTTAGAGAATGAAAATAGCCCATGCAAATTAATCGCTTTTCGAGATTTATTCCTTCTCCATAACTCTCAATCCATAATATGTAGCAAACTTAGCACTTTTTCATTGCATATCTTTGTAATGGTGGTAAAACTGGAGTAAAATCGACAATACGAATTGGATGATTCTCCTAATTCTACATTGATCTATATTGATTATACAGGGTTATCGATTTTTTGGTTTCAAAAGTAAAGTTAAATAAAACACACATAAAGTTATGATTCCGATGAAACTTATATTTAATTATAATGCTTGGAATGGGATCTACAGTTTAACGAGGATTCCGCTCGTCAGTTGGATAAATATTTATTAGATTTGCCGACTACTCGAACTATTCGTTAGACACATCGGGTTGACCACCGCTCAGGTATTGACAGGTGGTAGTATCGGGATTGGAACTCACGATAGTCGCGCATTTATAAGAAAAGTTATAAATAAATTATAACAATTAAATCAGTAAGTTATAAAGGTGCCCCTTCTGCCACTCCGTATGCTTTTGCACCAATACATACGAGGGCGGCCTCAAAACTAGCCGCCATGACGTATAGATGGTGTTAATAGTTTGAGAAAAATTCTGTTTATGAAAAGTGACAACCTTATAAAACATATATTTTAAATTTCAAGGCGCCACGTTATTTCTATTTGAGCCATCAAAAGTAAACGATCTCAGTGAATTTGTAAACATGGAAAAAATTGATCATAACGGTGATAATAATAATTCCGTATTTTCATTCGAAAGCTCTCAGTTCAACCAATATTAAAGTCGAGTAAGATTTTTCTTTGGGTAAGTCTGCTTCATCGTTTGCGACTGTAAAATATAGGGTATCTGAATTTAAACGAGGCCATACGAGCTGCTAAGACGAACACCGTAGTGGTTGGCAAATTGAGGTGTCCACGCCAGACACGCTTAAGAAAATCCATAAAATGGTCGGCCGAAGTTGGGTGAGCTAGCTGAAATGGCAGGCATTTCAAGAAGTGGCACACATCGTATATTTACCGATGATTAGAAAAAATGGGTGCCGCGTTTGTTTTCAGTAGAGTATCGTGAAGATGTTTCAGTAGATTGTTTGGCGATTTTTTACCGCACTAACGACGAATTTATGCGTCGATTTATAATCATGGATGAAACTTGGGTCCACCACTTCACACGTGAGACTGAAAGAAACAGTCAACAGTAGAGTATCGTGAAGATGTTTCAGTAGATTGTTTGGCGATTTTTTACCGCACTAACGACGAATTTATGCGTCGATTTATAATCATGGATGAAACTTGGGTCCACCACTTCACACGTGAGACTGAAAGAAACAGTCAACAGGAGTGGACTGGAATGAGAGAATCGTGTCCAAAGAAAGCGTAGACGATTCTATCTGCAGACAATGTCATGCTGTCTGTTTTTTTTTAGATGTGCGTGGTATTATTTTTATTGATTATCTTCAGAAAGCAAAACCATCATATTACGATAATTTATTGCTGCATTTAGGTGATAAATTATGTAAGAAAGGCTGGATTTGGCGAAAAACAAAGTGTTGTTGCTTCAAAACAATACTCCTATTTACATATCCTCTATTGCGATGGCCAAAATTAATGAATTAAAGTTGGAATTACTACGTCTTATTCTCTAGATTTAGATTCCTTGGATTATTTTCTATTTCAAAACTTGAAAAAATGCCTCGATGGTAAAAGATTTGCCAACGGGGAGAGGTGGAGTTTGCGGTTGATGGCTATTTTAAGGAGTTTGACAGTTCTTACTATAAACATGGTGTAGAAGCTGCTGAATATCGCTGGAAGAAGTGTATCGAGCTAAAAGGAGATTATGTAGGAAAATAAAGAAAAATTTCCAACTTTTCTGTGTCTTCTTTGTTACGTCGTCCAGTTTTGGGACTGCCCTCGCCCAATGTCAGTTCAACTGACTGAAATTTCTGTAAAATTTTTTTTTTCACAAAATTCCCATAATGTTCTTAAAATAAATGCAAATAGTTTTCTGTTTTATTATTCATTTTATTTATTAAGTTTCTTAATGTTTATCTAATGGATTTTGCCATAAAAATAAAACAAAAAAAATCCATTTGATCATTCGGTTTTTCAACACACAATATTTCTCATTTGAATATTTCATGCTGCAGTCTTGTTTGATATAAATCAAATAATTTTATTTAAATTGTATAACCGTGTAAACGTATTAATTGAACTTTTCCATCCAAACGAATGGAGCGCAATTCAATAAAAATCACATTTTAAAATGCCATTTTGTCGTAATGAACATGGCAACGCTGAACTACAGCGAACGGCAGAGGTATTGTAAGCCTACTGTAATGTTGGTAACACATACTCGTACAGGCGTTGCTAGAGTATTCAAAAGCCAAATGGAAAACCGGATAAAGGGGTTTTTTTTTATTCTGGGAAAATATCGAAAAAGTTCATTCCATGTGTAGAAATTAACTTTTTGCTCAAAATATTCCAGTTTCGTGAGGAAAATTAATAACAACAAATTAAAACTTATAATATTATAACATGCTATAACTTATAACATGTTGGACTTGCTCACAATTTTATTAAGCGATTATATAAAAATAACATATACGATATAATCTGTGAATTTTGGAAATCTCTAACATTAGTTTTTCACAAAATTTCTTTAAAAGATATTTTATAAGCCAAAGCATCATAACATTTATAACAATAATCGTCTCTTAGATATTGAATTTCTAAACTATTGATCTGAAGCTGGGAAAATGTCGAAAATTTCCATACCGAGTATACAACTGGTATAAAGATTTGTAAAAATAGATTTGTTGCTTAAAATATTCGATTGTCTTGAAATTCTTGAAGATATAATTTAAAAACCACATAATTTTTTAAGAATTATTTGTGATTTTTATTATTATTTTTATTATATCATTCCGAAAATATAATGTAATTTTCATGGAGCATCACGAAAGTTCGGTTTCATTTCGGTTTTGATATTGTAAACTTAGAAATTTGTTAATAAACAACACCGCATACATTGATTCGTTTTTTCAACCGAAATGAAATTAGTTCTAAAGTTAATTAATTCTGTTTCTCTAACGAAACATTATGAAACAGATATTTTGATTCGCAAATCTGAAACGAAAATACAGTTTTTTTGCAGTTTCGTTACTTAGTCTGAATCATAACTGAAACCATGTGCAGATTCGTTTCCAGTCGGAGAAAAAGGACTGGCACCGAATTGCGAAAGATAAAAATGGTTCAAATAATTTATTTGCTGTATTTACAATACCAGGCTCTCAGAAACTTTTACAGCTATTAAAAAATTTCGTCTGTTTTTGTTGAATTGAAAATGTTGAAATGAAATACAAACAAAACTTTTCATAAACTGAATCAGAATCAAAATTGTCGTTTAATTCGTTTCAGTTGTAAGAATCAAAATCAAAATTGTTTGTAATTTTATTTTAGATATATGAATCACAAACAATACAATTTGGAGTCGGTTTCCGGAATCGGAATAAAAAAGGAAATAAAAATGAATATTTTTTTACTTGATTTCCAGAAACTGAAACAAATCAAACTTATTTTCAATGGCGATTTTGTTTCGATGACGGTCCCTTGTAAAGAGTGTGCCAACAAGTACGCAAGATTTAAATTTTAAATAAAACACAGATATTAAAAAATAATCGTGAAACTTTATTATATCGTATAGTAGACAAAATGAAGTTATGTATGGAACAACACATCGGCAGATGACCGTCGCGGCTTTGCTGGCACACACGCGATTTTTTAATGGAATTTTCAATGACCGCTTTGCATAAATGCTGCGGTATTTCATAAATGCAGCGTCCAATTTCCTATTTGAAGACTTGATTCATCGTCGGCTTATCCGCGTAAACCATCGACTTCAAAAACCCCCAAAGAAAAAAGTTTAATGGTGTTAAATCGCACGATCTAGGCGGCCAATTCTGGTCTCCAAAACGCGAAATAACGCGACCAGGAAATGACTGATGCAGCAATTGAATTGTTTCTCTGGCTGTATGACATGTGGCGCCATCTGCCCTCCACATTCATTTCTTCAATTCTAGGCACGAAAAAACTGGTTATCATTTCACGATACCGAACACCATTGACTGTTTGCACTTGACATGCCTCATTTTCATAAAAAAAAGTCCAATGATTCCTCCAGCCCACAGTCCACACCACACAGTGACACGTTGAGAATGCATTTGCTTCTCGTGAATCACTCGAGGATTTTCCTCACCCCAAATGCGACAATTCTGCCTATTTCCATCAAGATGGAAATGGGCCTCGTCACTAAAGATGATTTTATCAGCAAAATCAGCATTTTCATGTTGTCTCCCCAATACCCAATTAACGAACTCCCTTCGCTGTCCATTGTCAGCTGGCTTCAGTTCCTGAGTCAATTGAACTTTGTATGCATGAAGATGCAAATCTGTCGTCAAAATTCGCTGCATAGTGGATTTGGAGACACCAATTTGCTGAGCTCGGTGTCGAATTGAGGTGGTGAGCGACATCATCACGTACAGCTGCGACATTATCGGTCGATCGACCTGGTCGAAGGCGCGTTGTTGTCTTTACATCACTAACAGACCCAGTTTTGGCAAATTTATCCATTAATCTCTTTACAGTTGACTCTTTTGGAGCATTATTGTGACCCCAAATTGATCACAATTTGCGAACTGTAGCCGCAAAATTTTCACCATTTTGGTAAAACAATTTCACAATGAGAATGCGCTGTTCATTCGTGTAGCGCTCCATTTTTACTAACCTCGTACCTTCTACTAGCAAACAATATCAATTGTTCAAATGTCAAACAATGACACTTCGAATGGCGCCAAATTTAAATCTTGCGTTCTTCTTGGGACACCCTTTATATATATTTTAATATGATGTTTTAAAAAAGTCCAAATATACGAATATTTTAAAAATTTTACATTTATTTCAGTTTATGTTTCGGAAATTCTTGAGTTGCGTGTTTACTTAGTTTTAGACATATCCAAACACCGAGCATTTTTTATTATCCTACAATGCTTGTAAAGAAACTGCAATTATATTGTAAACTTAATTTTAGAACTGCATTCTATACTCTGAAATCATATTTTTATATGGAAACTGCTACATTCTTATATGAGATGTTTATATGAAGGCACTTTTCTGTATGAAAAATATAGGGTGGCGCATAAGGAACGTTAAGATTTGATCAGTGAATACATTTTTAAAGTCTTTTTTCCATCTCTTTACAAAATTAACTAAATAATACTTGGGAAATTTATGATGGAAAGTATTAGCACAGAACAAAGAACCAAATTTGTTCAATTTTACTTTGAAAGTCAGCATTCGATTATTCAGATCATATCGAAATTTCTTTCATGTTGAAAATGCTCTTAACGCTCTAACAATTTACCGATTGGTTCAGAGTTTTGGGCAACAAAGGGCTGCCTGTGATCTTCCGCGTGCTGGAAGACCTCGTGCTGTTCGAAATGAAGAGACCATTGTTTGAGTGCAAGCAAATATTGAGGAAAACCCCGAAACTTCCACCAGGCGACGTTCTCAATAGTTAGAAATGTCTAGGCGGTCTTTGCGAAGAATTTTTCGTATGTTACATCTTTTCCCATATAAGATGCAATTGGTTTACGAGTTAAAACCAAATGATGCACAAGATCGCATTCAATATAGCCGTCGTTAACGTTACTTATGCGCCACCCTATACTTAAGAAGGTCCCTTTCTATATGAAAAGTGTTTATGAAGGCAATTTTTTATACTAAAAGTGTTCATGAAGACAATTTTCTATACGGAAAGTTCCTACAAAAATAGTTTCCTGTATGAAAAGTTTCTATGAATATACATTTCCATGGGTGAAGTATCTGCGAAATCACATTTTTGATTGTTAAGTATCTGTTGCCAGTGTTGCCAGAAAATGAAAAAAGCAAAAAGGCTTATATTTTCTCAGTAAAACTAATGTAGTTTGAATTGAGGTATATTAATTTTTATTGCCTTTATAAGTTGATATTTAGCAGATGAGATTTTTATTCTTGTTTTTGCGATATTTAAAATTCAATTCGATTCGATTCGAAAAAAGTGTAATCTTCATGCAGTCAACAGCATTCCATTCTGTTTTGTCATTAGATCCAAACACCTTAGGATAGAATTTTAAACGTTATTATTATTATTTTTTTTAATTTATTTATTTTATTTAAATATCGCAATTCAAAGTCGCATACGGCCAAATTGATGACGCAGACCAACATTTTGCGACACATGCTTGAAATTTTGTAAATCAGTTCTTAAAAAGTTTTAATAATGATTATTATAATAATAGTAATGACAGTATTAATAATATAATATTATTAACTGCTTGTTAGAGTATCCAAATCATAGACGTAACAATGGGTGTGCCTCAGGGTTTTCAGATTAGATGCATTTGAATGAATTTAGCCCTTTCTATACAGAAAATATATTACTACGGCAATGATCCAAAACGAATAAGTTTTTAGGCTCAGTGACCGTAAATCCGAATAATATTTGAATATTTATGAAATAATGTTTTTGTAAATCATAAAAATAACAAGCATTTGAAACAAATCAAAATATAAGATTCGTTTCAGATAATGAAATACGTACCTACATCGGATATTTTCTACCCATCAAAACAAAAAGAAATTTTGTATTGCATGAAAAGTGCGCTATTGATTTAAATTCTTTTAACCGAAGCGAACTTTCCAAAATTATTACAAAAATCTACAGTAAATACTGATTTGAAAGCTATATTTAAAAGGTCAATTTACGTTTGAGTTGAAATTTTTTTCCGATTTTTATATACAAAGTAAAGTAAAGTTGTCAAAAAAAAACAAAAACCTATTAGGCTTCTTCACTATTCTATCGTAAACTTTAACGTTGAAAGTTTTTCCTTCGAAGCGCATGCACGCCATCTGGTAGTGGAATGGACAGTTGACTTGGCACAGCAAACAAAAAACTTCAAATAAGAAATGTGTATATGTACATTTCCTGATGAATATATTTCATCAAACTTTACATATGATTCAATTATGTATAGACTTAAAATTATCCCAAAGGGTGAAATCGATTAAAATGTTAAACTATCCTGAATTCATGATCCGATTTTGACTCAAAATATTGATCAAAAAGATCATGATATTATTTAAAGTTGATTTTCTTCTTATTGTTGATATTTTATTACTGAATGTACAATATTTTCAACTACCATTACTCAATAACGATTATATAATTCGATTTTCTATAAACAGTAGGTTTTAGCACCAATCTTAAGGTATCAGAATCAATTTATTTTTTATTTTTTGATACAGATTTCTTTGCTTAATAAATAAAATTCAATTATAGTTCGTATGAATGCATTAAAATACAAAATTTTTCTACACAAAAATTTCAATGTTTCAATTTTCCGTTTGAATAACTTATACTTTCTACTTTGTAAAAATTTCTCCAAACTATTTCACAGCAAAATATAAAGATTTTTTATCTGTTCCCGCGCTCAATGGCTAGAAAATTGCGATGCTGAATTTGAGATTCTTTAAATTAATCGCAAAGCCATTTTTTCTAAGCCACAAGATTTGTTTGTGGTTACATCGTTTGCCTTTAAGTTTAATGTTGCTGCAACAATATTTAGTAAAATTATTTTAAACTTTGTTTATGTTGAAATAAATTTCAATAACATTCTTGGCGAAAAAAGCGAAAAACATTCTAAAAAAATATGAAAAAAACCAGAAAAAAAGCTTAATGCTAATTCTAATTTTTGACCGCTAAACGAATTGGAAAAAATGCTAAATTAAGCAGGAAAAAACTAAATTAACGACGCTGATGATAAGTTGGCTTCAAGATAGTGTCTATGGAAAGTACTGCATTCCTAGATGAAAAGTATTTATGAATACACTTTTCTGTATGGAAAGTACTTATGAAGGTACTTTTCTATATGACAAGTGTTTAAGAAGGCAATTTTCTATATAAAAAGTGTTCATGAAGACAATTTTCTACATGGAAAATGCCAGCGAAGATGCTTTTCTATATTGTAAGCCAGTAAAAAAATGTCTGTTTGCCGGTCGTTTGTGGTGTTTCAAGTCAATTTCAGACGATAAACTCTTCAACTATTTTTAACCGATTTCATCCAATAAAATTGGTGCCTTTGAGGTGATCGCAAAATAGGTCGATGACGGCGATTAGTCGTGTTTTTAGCTGTAGAATTGAAACTTTGGTGCTCATTTTATTATAAAAAAAAAACTTATACTTTCCTTTTAATTTTGTTTAATAGCGCAAACACGAAAGCAACCAGTTTATTCGGTTTGAATAACTGAAAACTCTGTTTAAGTGTAATTTTTCGAATAATTTGGACACGTTGAAACGCGTTTTTCTGGAAAAGTTGAGTATTTGAATTCCATAGGCGTCATATAGCGCTGTTGCATTGGTCGTTTAAATAATAACCGGATTTTCATCGGTCGGCTCGGAACTCTGGTACCGATTTTTTTTATAAAAACTTTATATTTTTTCTTTTAATTTTGCTTTATAGCAAAAACTAGAAAAAAAACAATTTACTCGTACTCGGTTATTTCGTCAGTTGAATAACTGAGAGCCGTGTTTTCGGAAAATTTAATTTTTCGAATAATTCAAAAACCCGGTTTTCTGGAAAAGCAGGGTATTTGAACCATATAGGCGTCATACAGTGCCGTTGCAATAGTCGTTAAGATAACAGCAGATTTTTATTGGTCGTCCCGGAATTTAGGAATGTATTTTTTTTATGAAAATTTTATATTTTTCCTCTTAATTTTGCCTTATAGGGAAATAACGGAAGAAACCGGTTTACTTGGTTTTTATCAACATTTTGAAAAATTAATTTTTTTTCAGCGAACGTTGAAACCGGTTCTTTGAACAAGTCGAGTATTTGAACACTATATAGTCGTTAAGATAATAGCCGGATTTTCACCGGTCATCTCGGAACTCAGGCACGTATTTTGTTTATAAGAACTTTATATTTTTCCTCTTAATTTTGGCCTATAGGAAAAACTCGAAAGAAACCGATTTACTTTGTTTTTTCGTCGAAATTTTGAAAATTTTAAGTTTTTTCGTATAATTTGAAACCCAGTTTTTTGAAAAAATTCAGTCAGTATAGTATAGTGCAGTTGCAATAGTCGTTAAGAGATAATAGCCGGATTTTCATCGATCCTCTCGGAATTCAGGCACGTATTTTTTATGAAAACTTTATATTTTTCCTCCTAATTTTTCTTATAGGGAAATCTCGAAAAAAAACCAGGTTTACTTTGTTTTTCATCAAAATTTAAAAAAAAAAATTTTTTTCGTCGAACATTGAACCGGTTATCGTTATATAACGCCGTTGCAATAGTTGTTAAGATAATAGCCGGATTTTCATCGGCAGTCTAGGAACTCAGGCACGTATTTTGTTTATAAGAACTTTATACTTTTCCTTATAATTTTGCATTATAGGGAAAACTCGAAAGAAACCGATTTACTTGATTTTTTCGTCGAAATTTTAAAAAATTTAATTTTTATCAAATAACTTAAAACCTGGTTTTCTGAAAAAGATCAGTATTTGAGGTGTCATACAGAGCAGTTGCAATAGTCACTAAGAGATAATAGCCGGATTTTCATCGGTCGTCTCGGAATTCAGGCACTCTTTTTGTGAAAACTTTATATTTTTCCTCCCAATTTTGCCTTATAGGGAAAACTGGAAAGAAACTGTTTTACTTGTTTTTTTTTTCATCAGCTGAATACGTATAAACCGAAATTTTGGAAAATTTATTTTTTTCGTCGAACGTCGAAACCGGTTCTCTGAAAAAAACGAGTATGTGAACAATATAGGTGTCATATAGCGCCGTTGCAATTGTTGTTAAGATAATAGCCGGATTTTCGTCGACAGTCAAGGAACTCAGGCACGTATTTTGTTTATAAGAACTTTATATTTTTCCTCCTAATTTTGCCTTATAGGGAAAACTCGAAGGAAACCGATTTACTTGGTTCTTTTCGTCGAAATTTTGAAAAATTTAATTTTTATCGAATAACCTGAAACCCGGTTTTCTGAAAAAATTCAGTATATATAGTATAGTATAGTATAGTATAGTATAGTTTAAGAGATAATAGCCGGATTTTCATCGGTCGTCTCGGAATTCAGGCACGTATTTTTTTATGAAAACTTTATATTTTTCCTCATAATTTTGCCTTATAGGGAAAACTCGAAAGAAACTGGTTTACTTGGTTTTTTTTTTCATCGGCTGAATACGTATAAACCGAAATTTTAGAAAATTTATTTTTTTCGTCGAACGTCGAAACCGGTTCTCTGAAAAAAACAAGTATTTGAACACTATAGGCGTCACATAGCGCCTTTGCAATAGTCGTTAAGATACCACCACCAACCACACCACCAGCAACATTCTTTTCTCGCCCGATTTTGTTGCCGGCCATGTGCAAAATGTGCAACATGTAAAAGTAACTCAACTATTTTTAGCTGCAATATGCGAATAACATTCATTTCAACTAATATGCATATTTTAAATGGAAATATGTTGAGGGAAAAACTAAAGGCCTTAAACTATCGTGGCAAATGTTCGGGCAGAATGGAATGCACAGAATGAACAGCTAAGAGCGAACAACAGTGAGCTAGAGCAGAACCGCAGAAATGGCCGCCGGTGCTCGGAGAGGTGGAAAACAAATGAAAACTTGACTTAATATGCTAAATTTATGTAATACTATTCAAATTGTAATTATAGGCTTCTTAGCAAAACTCCAAGCAAACTGACAACATGGCCAACAAAATGGCTAAAATATGTAAGACGGCTGTTCGTATGTGTTTCTTTTTTCTTTTTTTTTTTTTTTTTTTTGGTACGGAAGAAGTTTTTCTATGACTTTGACTTTGAGTCGAACTCGAAGTCGAAGACAACGCTAATATTTTACTCAGAAAAATTGTGGCCAACAATGAAGAAAGAACATCTGTATTTCAGTTGAGAATAATAACGATAATAATGATGGCGAGGATGATAATAAGGGTTAATTATGGTGGTAAACAGCAAAAATGAAGCATATCCCAACATTATCATCATCATAATCATCGTCATCATCATCATCGTCATCAGTTATCTGGTCGTGCCACTGACTTAACAATTAACACATCGCTGTGTAATTATTGTTGTTGCTGTTGCCGCTGGGAAAACGACAGTTTCAAATAACATAAAGGATTTTTATATACTCTGCAGGAGGGGGAGGAGGGATGGGCAAATGCTAAAAAGAAAATAAACTCTTTAACTAAATGGTCATTATGGGTGTTTGCTGCAGCAATTTGCACTGAGCAAGAACGACGAGGATGGAAAAGGACGGTTGGAAATTCGTTACAATGGAAGACTGCCTTTAAGTTTCGTGTTTCATGCGAATTTGTGTCAAAACCTATTATAAATTATCTTTTTTGCCAGGGAATTACTTAGGAATAATGTTGTGAACCAGCAGCAAAAACTAACTAAGTTGTTCTTGGTGAAGGGTGAACACGTTTCTAAACGGTGGCGCATAAGTAACGTTAACGGCGACTATATTGAATGCGTTCTTGTGCATCATTTGGTTTTAACTCCTCAACCAATTTCATCTTATATGGGAAAAGATGCAACATATGTAAAATTCTTTGCAAAGACCGCCTAAACATCTCAAACTGCTGAGAATGTCGCCTGGTGGAAGTTTCGGGGTTTTCCTCAATACTTGCTTGCACTCGAGCAATGGTCACTTCATTTCGAACAGCACGAGGTCTTCCAGCACGCGGAAGATCACAGACAGCCCCTTGTTGCCCAAAACTCTGAACCAATCGGTAAATTGTTAGAGCGTTAGGAGCATTTTCAACATGAAAGAAATTTCGATATGATCTGAATATTCGATCATTCACTGACTTTCAAAGTAAAATTGAACAACTTTGGTTCTTTGTTCTGTGCTGAGCTTTTCCTTCATAAATTTTCCAAGTATTATTTAGTTAATTCTGTAAAGGGACGAAAAAAAAGACAAATAAAAAATGTATTCACTGATCATATCTTAACGTTACTTATGCGCCACCCTATACAAACATTCAAAATTTTTAATTAGAAAAAATCATTTGATCTTGAAATACACATGAAATGTTATCGATTTTTTACTGAATAATGAAGAAAATATAAAAGAGTTTATAAATTAAGTGACCAGACGCAATATTAGACAAATAATAAAAGTTCGGCATGGCCGAAAATTAAACCCACACTATCACTGGTCATAGGTCATAGATAGGGTCGTGGAAAATGGAGTTACCCACAATGAGCTAAGATGAGCGGGAATGTCAAAAATGATGCATAGAGTAATGGGTTTTACGGTTTCAAAAGTAAAGTTAAATAAAACGCACATAAAACCATGATTTCGATGAAACTTTTATTTCGTTATGCGAGGTGTTGTTCAAAAAATAAGATGAATTTTCAAATTTCGCGGTCTACAAACATTCGACTTTCGATTATTATTTTTTGTTTTTATGTTGGTACACTCGTTTCGAAGATATGTTGACGGTTTCATCCATACAGGATGTTTAGTTTGTTTGTGAGAGGCATAAATAAGAAAAGTGTTTTGCATGTTCGGCGATTTTCTGCTAAAAAAAAAATGGATCTAAGAAGTTGCATCAAATTTTGTGTAAAATACGGAATTAAGTCCTCAAAAATATTTGAAATGTTGACAGTGGCATACGGTGAGAGTACTCTGAGTCACAGAAATGTTTACAAGTGGCACAAGTTTTTCGCAGAAGGTCGAGAAAATGTGAATGACGACGCTCGCTCGGGACGCCCCATCACATCAAAAACCGATGAAAATGTTGAGAAATTACAGAAAATTGTCGAATCACAATTAGAGAAGTTACTGAGGATGTCGGCATATTGGTTGATTCATGCCATGCAATCTTTTCGGAAATTTTGGGCATGAAGCGTGTGGCAGCGAAGTTCGTTCCAAAATTGCTGAATTTTGACCAAAAACAACGTCGCATGAGCATCGCTCAGGATGTGTTGAATGACGTCAACGATAATCCTTGCCATTATCGACGAAATACAATGTCAATTAAATGATCGCCCCTAGATTGCTTGCAGCAGTGGATCATTTTGAGGTTGAGGGGTACCTTGGCGATAACTTGACGAATGTTGGTTTCCACATGCTCCAACGTTTGGGGATTATACGCTTAAACACGGTCGTTGACGTATCCCCACAAAAAAATTCTAATGCCGCCAAATTGCATGATTTTGGTGGTCAACTTTCTGGAAACTTGTCATGCAATAAAGTCAAAATCGGTGGCCATGTGTGGCTCGTAGCTCGTATTGTATCCTAATCTTCAATTGCATCAAACAGTCACTTTTTCCAGATGCAATGGCTTTTCACAATCATTTCTGGATTCCCCGACAATTTTGCTTGCTGACGTAACCACCGATTGAGAAATGAGCTTCATCGTTGACGAAACTTTTGTTCGATTGAAAGCCCACGTTTGTGGTAAGTTTTAACCATTTTAATTGTACGCGTTCTTCGGTTGCTAAACGATCCATATTTGTAAATGGCAAACTTTTCATTTAGTGAAATAGGACTTCACATGACAGGTATTTATTTAATAGCTGACAGCCTTGTCAGACCAGTGATTTTGAAACCACTGAATAGATAAAAGACAGACAATTTTTTTTATTTCTGAGATCCTGGTATTATAAATTCAGAAAATAAATTATTAAAAGCATTTTAAGCTTTCGCAGTTTGACGCCATGCCTTTTCCGTTCAAGAAACAAAGGAAACTACATTTGATTTCAGTTCTGATTCAGATTAAGAAACGAACCAAGGACGGGCTTGGCCGCGTGGGGCCCAGCACAGGCATGCTGAAGAATCGCGCATTCAGGGCGTTTATCGCGCAGAGTTTGACTCAATCACATTAATTGAAGTCGATACCGATCCTTAGTGATGATATCGCTCGGTTTCAACAGCTCGTCATAAATAACATCGCTCTGGTCCCACCAAATACAGAATATAATCTTTGCAGCGTGAATATTCGGCCGAGGCGACGTAGTAGAAGCATAACCGGTTAGCCCCCATGACTTTCTTTCCTTTGGATTGCTCTAATGAATCCAATTTTCATCACCCGTTACAATGCGATGGAGAAACTCTTTCCTTTTCTGTCGCTGAAGCAGTTGTTCACAGGCAAAAAAAACAACGCTCAATGCCCCTCGGCTTCAACTCATTAGGAACCTGGGTTCGTTGCTTTTAAATCATTCCCAAAGCAAAGAACTTGGGTTCTTTATGAGTTTTTTCGCCTGTGAGCAACTGCTTCAGGGACAAAAAAAAAAGGAAGTGTTTTCTTCATCGAATTGTAACGGATGATAAAAAATTGTTTGATTACAACAATTCAAAGAAAAGAAAGTTATGGGAACTGCCCGGTCATGCTTCTACGTCATCGTCTCGGCCCAATATTCACGCTGCGAGGATTATGCTCTATATATGGTGGAACCAATTCGGTGTTATTTATTGCGAACTGTTGCAATCAGGCGAAACCATCACTGGGGATCGATATTGGCTTCAATTAATGCGATTGAGCCGAGCTCTGCGCGGGAAATGCCCACAACACGCGGGGAGGCACGAAAAAGTGATTCTTCAGCATGACAACGTTCGGCCTCATGTGGCCAAGCCCGTTAAAAACTACCTGGAAATGCTGAAATGGGAAGTCTTATCCCATCCGCCATAATCTCCAGATATTACGACGTCCGATTATCACTTGTTCCGTTCGATGGCACGCAGTCTGACTGACCAGCAGATCCACTCATATGACGTCATCAAGGAATGGCTAGATTCGTGGATAGCCTCAAAAGATAAACAGTTTTACCGTGGCAGAATTTGAGCTTTGCAAAAAAGATGGGAAGAACTGGTAGCTAGCGATGAGCAATAATTTCAATGAATCGTTTGTAAGCATGTTTTCGTAATAAAGTTTAATTTTTATAAAAAAAAAAAAAAAAAAAAAAAAACTTAGTTGCGCACCTAATAGGTCTGTTGTTAATAGTCAACCGAAATTACTCTGTATACAATTAATCAAGATCGCCATTAGAGTTTAATAAAAATCAAATTTGTGAAAGCTCTTCTCGTGTCGCTGTCTTTTTATCTCTAACCTTTATCTCATATAAATATATGTTAATTTGTTCCGCTTTTCTTTCGTTTCAAAACCTTTGACATTCCTGTTACACAGCCCTCGTTGCATCGTCTTTCCATAAGCATCAAAAAGCAAAAAAGCTCAACAACTACAACATGCCTCCAACATACCAAACTGCATTCACGTGCTCTGCTTTTACACACAGATAAAAAAAAGTTAAAAAAAAAGAAATTTATATGAAAAACTAAGAAAAAAAAGACGGAATTTGAACTGCCGCGTACTCATTCTTTTGTAATTAATTAAAAACTGTTAACGTTACGCTTGGCATGACACAAAGCGTGAAAAGAGATACAGACGGCCAGAAAAACAGAACTCGACCAACGTGTAACCTTAGCTTAACTATCAGCACCTCTGGAAGATTGCTAGCTGGCATAGAAAGAACGGGCTTAAACGCGAACTCCACTCATGACAGCATTGGGCGACCGACCAACGAACCATCTGACCCATCGTCTGACGGACCAAGCGACCAATTCACATCTATTGAGAAATTCTTGCTTTACAAAACCGAAAATAAAAACCAGAGCTCACACTTTTGCCAAAGTGGCGGGAATGTTCACATACGATCCATCTGGCCATATAACACCGCCGACATGGAGACTCATCGTCAATCCGTTCATATAAAGTTTCCTTTGAACTTGGCTCGCTGTTTGCGCTGTTTGTACTGCTCAGTGAGTGGGGAATGTTCTCGCAGATAGATAGGGAACAACGGGTACGTCTGTGAATGCAGCAACACCATCGCCATCACTATCATTCACTATTTCAATTGCAATCTACTGCCGCAAACACCGGCTTGTGTTTCAAGCTTTCTCATCACTCGCTCCATCGAAAGAAAATCTAAGAATCTTGGCGGTTTTTTTTTTGTATCCGTTTCTTGGCAAAAAGTCAAGAAACGAAAACTCCAGAGAACGAACTCACATAAAAAAATGCATGAAATATTTAGCATTTGTGCTTTCGCAAATATTTTATGTTGTAAATGTGAATACTTGAAACATCTTTCGCTCTCTCTCCCTGGTATTAAGTACGAAATTCTCTAATCTCTAAGATCAAAGACATGAAAACCGCTTTAATTGTGGGAAATCAGCAAAAGATCCGCCATAATATTCTCAATTTCGTCAGAACTCGTCTCATATTAAATGTTTAATGTAGTGATGTGACAGTGAATCCCTTTCATGTTTTGTTTTCTCAATAAATAACTTCAAGAATCTCATGCTTTCCGTAATTATATTTGACGATTTTCCGGATAGCAACTGACAAAGTAAATTATATAGACTAACACTATTTCTCCAATAGGATTTTGCGAACGGGTATTGAAGAATTCGGTAGTGATGGCCTTTAGACCGGAAGCATTTATTCTAAGTTGGCCATAGTTGTAAGAATATCATACCTCAAAAACATGCACAATGGAGAATTTTTGACTTTTATATTGGTATTTTTTTTGCTGAGGAGAACCTGTAACCTGTTGGTTTTGTGTATCATCTTTAGTTTTTGAGATATACTCTAATGGAACTTCGGAAACAGTATTATCTCTTATTAAGAAATTAGACCTTCGTGTGCTAAAGAATTTCACTTTCATTTCCCTTCTCACTTTCACTTCTGACTATTAGCTTCTCTCTGCTAATTTCAGTTCCAGAGATATCGCAGAATATATATTTAGAAATTTAACTAAATGGACCTTATTTGCGGGGCTTTTCATACTTTTGGAATCACCTAAAGTTTGCATTGAATTTGCTTTTAAAATGCATTCAGGTGTCTTAAGTATAGCCCCAAATTTCAATAATTCGTTGTGTGATACCTTAAAAACTCTAACCGCTGGGAAAGCACAAAATTATATTATATTAGAGAAAATTTAAATTGGGGTCGAAATCTGCAGAAGATATTTATTACTGCAAATTTTTAGGTTCTCAATCTACACATTTGGTTCTCTCCAAAACAATATTTGAAGCTTTGGGAAACAAATATGTACTGATCATGTTTTGGGAGAGAGAACAGATTCTAAGATTTACAGAACAGAACAGAAAGAACTTAGATTTATTGTATGAGATTGTGTAAACGCCATTTTTAGATAAAATGTACCAGAATTTCGAAATTAGCAGCAATACCAAGATATATTTTATTCCAGATAGGTTTTCAGCCACCCTAAACCAAACTCTTACTGCTAGGGAAGCACAAAATTATATTATATTAGAGAAAATTTAAATTGGGTCCAAAAATATTGGCGTCGAAATCTGTAGAAGATATTTATTACTGCAAATTTTTAAGTTCTCAATTTACACATTTGGTTCTCTCCAAAACAATATTCGGAACATTGGGAAACAAATATATATTGATTATGTTTTGGGAGAGAGAAAAGCTTCTAAGATTTACAGAACAGAACAGAAAAGAACTAAGATTTATTGTATGAGATTTTGTAAACGCCATTAGTTTAGTTATATTATTTCGAAATTAGCAGCAATACCAAGATTTTATTCCAGATAGGTTTTCAGCCACAATCAAAACATTTGAAAAGAAATCATAAATGTTATCGTACTTCTATTAAGAATGCAAAAGTAGCTTCAATTTCTTTTAGTTGTAAAGGCAATGTAGAATAACATTTAAGAAAGTTGAATAAATTGACATTTTGCAGAGCCTTTGAAAACACACTTTTGCTATTCTCAAATCAAAGTTTCCATTGTTTTTTTCTTAAGTTTTATTCGAGAAATTAGAGAAAATATGGTGACTCAGAGTTTAGGTTTAATCTCATTTTTTAAATTTTTGATAATTCGTCGTATCATATCTCGATAACTACAATCACTAGAGAAATGCAACATATTTTAGAGGAAAACTCTCTATATGAGTCCTTTGATGTTTGTTAACTTTTGACTTTTGAATATGAAGAAATCGCTTATTTTTTTGTACATTTTTTTAATGACTACTTTTTCTGGATAAAGATCCCTTTCAAGAAACAGCATATACTCGTACATTTAGTTCTGTCTAAAACATTATTCAATCTTTTGATAATTTGTCTTTATATAAAGTAGATTTCACAAAAATTATGAGAGGCTTTCATAAAATTTATACACGATTTTCACGGTTTTTTTTTTTTTTTCTTAAAAAACCAAAAATTATTTTGTAACTTATATTAATTAAACTAAGAAACAAAGAAATCCAGAGAATTTGAGATGTATATCATTTTGTTCCGTATTTTTTTATTTGGATTTCATAGATCTGATGTAACAGTTGCAATTCCACAGAAATTAAGAACACAAATCCGCATCCAAAAGTAAGACAACTTTTTATACAACTTTATAGTCATCATCGCCTTCAAAATATTCCTCTCCAACGGACAAAATACTCGTACACATATGCTAATCCTCGAAGCATGCCAAATACTCACTTTATAGCTTTCAAAACGCCCTACAGTCTCCTCGACTCACTAAAAACGATGTCCCCAGAATGGTTCTTCAATTTGTAAAATAGACGAAAAACTCACTACGAGTCAAAGCAACGTAAGACGTTAAATTATCGTGGTGCAAAAATCGAGAGTTGTCGATCTATCCCCACCTTCGGCACAGTACGTTTTGATCGAATGTTTCCGGATCATAAACATAGATTCAAATCCCATGAAGATCTTCCAATAGGCTTATCTATTTAGTGATCGCCGGTCTGGCAAGGTTGTCAGCTGTTGAATATCTGTCATCTGAAATGTTATTTATCTAGTGAAAGGTTTGCCATTTACGAATATGGATCGTTTAACAATCGAAGAACGCGTAAAAAAGTTAAAATTTACTACAAAAAAAAGTACAAAATTTTCTTCAACTATGAAGCTCATTTCACACTCGGTAGTTACGTCAACAAGCAAAATAGTCGCATATAGGGCTCGGAGAATCCAGAAATAATTGTGTAAAGGCTATGCATCCGGATAAAATGACTGTTTGGTGCGCATCATGATCTGGAATTGTCGTCATTGGGCCGTATTTTTTGGAAAATGACGCTGGAGAAACCGTTACCGTCAATTCAGAGCACCGTAATAATACGATAACAGACTTTTTTTGGGCCTGCAATTAAAAATTATGACCTCAACGATATGTTGTTTCAAGATGGTGCCACGAGCCACACAGCACAACCGATTGAAGTTTCCAGAAACCGTAATTTCGCATTTTAGCTACATCAGTTGGCCACCAACTGCGATTTAACGCCGTTAGATTTCTTGCTTGTGAGGCTACCTCAAAGATTGTGTTTACGCGGATAATCCCCAACCGTTTGAGCATTTGCAAACCAACATTCGCCAAGTTATCGCCGAGATACCGCTCGAAATGTGCGAAAAAGTGGTCAAAAAGAACTTAAAAGGGAAACTCAGCATTGAAAGTCTGTTGCTAAGGCAACCCAATCAGCATATCTATGGCGTTCTGAATGGTCACCCGGCTTTAATTAGTGCGTGAGTTGGAGTCTATATGGATGGAGGTGTAAATCCACATGCAAAATAGCCCATAATGAGCCGTAAGATAAGCTCAATTGCTGAGATCCCCGTGAAATCGACAAATTCGGATTATCCGTCACACTTTCACTAACAGAAGCGATATTTTCGCCCATGCGTACATTGCGGTGATGCATAGGCCTGACCAAATTTGTAACGCTTCCAGTCTCTGCAAATTTCTTTATAATCTTGGCAATACCTTGCCCAGTAGGTGGATTATGGCGACCATAATCATCCCGTAAGGCACAAAAAGTTTCCACGTTTGAATCACCACTTTTATAGTAAGTTGTAACTATTTGTTTGCGTTGTTCTGTTGTTAAACGATCCATATTCGTAACTGACATGTAATTCGCTAAATAAATAACACTTGAGATGACTGGCATTTCGCAGCTGAGACAGCCTTGCCAGACTGGCGTTTTTGAAACCCTTTCTTATATTGGCATATGTCACTAGTTTGATACGCAAACCAGTCTACAAATTGCAGAATTACGCTTTTCAATTGATATGAAACCGAAAAAAAACACGTCAAAGTCAATTGAAAATCAAAGTGGTATAATATTGACTGTGTTCTTAACCACCACTGTTTTAGGCACTAAGAATTCTTGTCAGAAAATTAGGCGGTAAATGAAGAATATCATCAAGGCGTTTTGATGCGTTTGAGCGGGCAAATTTGATGAATAAAGAAAGGATTTGCGTAAAGGAAGCTCATGAATTTTGCACTGCAATAACGCATCATTTCACAAAGCTTTTATTGTGAATGAATTTCTAGTCAAAAATTCAACAAATATCATCAAACAGGTACCGTATGCACCTAATATGACTTGTTTTTCTCTTTGCAAAACTCAAATTACCAGCTCAGGTAAGAAGTTTTCAGTCAATAGAAGACACATAACCAGCGGGAACTGAAATCTTTTTTGCGCTTGAAACATGCATTTGTTGATTACATAATTCGTTGGAATAAATATATTATTTTGGAACGAGGTTTCTTTGAAACCGATACAATAAATTTGTATAGGTATATACGAGTATTTGTGGTCACTAAGAAAAACGACTTAAGTGGTATTAGGACAAAATCGTGTTTATTCGTTAGTATTGTTGTTATTGTTTAGACAAGCATTCGTGTCCAATCTCCTGGTCTAAATGCGGCGTAATTCACAATTTATAGCAATTTTTCAAAAGAGCGATTTTTGAAAAATTACGTAATATCTCTAAACATTGGTATAAACGAGAACATATTATTTTGCTATAATTATTTATGTCTTCAATGCGAGTAGTGACATTTAAGCGTGAGTTAAAAATTCTGTATATTTCTAAAATTATAACCATTTTCGATAATAGCGATTTTTTGAAAAACGCATAAGATCTCAAAACAAGCAAAAAAATGAGAACTAAGTCGTTTTTCCTTATAAACGCAGATATAATGAATATTATGTGAGTTTAAGATAAACTCTACTTCGGTGGTAACTGTAATAAACATCCCTATTTATTATATGCCGCCCTCAGAAAATAATTGCAAGAGTTTCGATTTTCCGCGCTTCCCCTCCAATTCGTCACACCAAGTTTCGATAGTATTTCAAATCTGTCAGGAACGGAGTTTTGGTCGCTCTCTTCTGCGCCATTTATCAAGTTCGTTGTTGAAAAATTTCAATGACGGAGCATTTAGGTCCATCCGCTCAACATGATTCAATCAACGCAATCGCTGTATATTAATGCGTTTGACCACGCCGATGTCGGCATATAGTTCATACAGCTCATTGTTCATGCGGCGCCGATACTCTTTGTTAACTATGATGGGTACATATATTTTCCGGAGTATTTTCCTTTCGAAAACTGCCAGTACTGATTCTTCCGCTTGCGTCATAATCCAGGATTCTGCGCCATATAACAAGACATGTAGAACCAACGTCTGGTACAGTCGGAATTTTGTTTGTCGAGAGAGACAAACTTCCAGTACTTTTTTATTCTTTTGACAGAATGCAGATATGCAAATAAATTTCACACAATTCGTAATTGCTATGAATTTCGAAAATGACTTTGCTTTTCTTTATAGCTACTAAATGCGCATTTCGCTAAAGAATATAATAAGTAAATAAGAATTGGGAAAAGTTCTGAAATTTCTCATGTTTTGCAAAGATTTTTGGATTTTCTCATGTTTTGCAAAGCAGATCTTACTTGGTAGAGCAAAACGTTGCTTTGGCTATCAGTTTCTTCTTTAACTGTCTTAAGGGTGTGTTAGGCGGACTAAATGGTTTGACGTATTTAACCCTGTTTGTGTATAGTTTAGTTAAGTTTGCATAGTAAACATTTACCTATTTTTTCAAATAGAGTTAAATCTGTCAGATCAATCTCTTGGTGTGTCATCCATCCACTTTTAAGCCGCTTTGCTTTTTTTTCTTGTGTTTGCTTACAACCATAAATTGTTATGCTTTTGTTGCAGCCAATTGAATGCGGCTGTATATTCGGGTCAACATAAATCTTTTCAAAAAATATGACTAATGAAGTCAGATATTGAAGCTTTATTAATCTTTTCTTCTTCAACGTTTTCCCTTTCATTTGGTTATAGATAATTTCCAAAAAAAAAAGAAAAAGAAAAAAAACTACAACCGTATATGAAGAAAAAAAGAGACCGTTTTAAATTGCAATCAAGGTCCGCTAAAGAAAATTTATGGTTTTTTAAAACGAAAATTTTTGTATAATAGCTTCTTGTCTGGGCGATAAGAAAAACAAAAAAAAAAAAAATATGAAAAAAACTACAAATCATAAAATCATAAGAAAAATTATTATGCTTCAATCTTGAGAAATGATGCAACCTTTTATGCCATGAAATCTCAACAGAGTGGGGAAAAACATGAACAAAATAACAGCTCATCATCAACGTCACCGTCATCGTCAGCGTCAAAGTTACCGAAAGTGTTAAAAGGTTGTGAAAAACACCGGGGACAGCGATCTCAACAAAAGTCTTAAGACATAATGGCGAAGAGAGGCACAAATCTCAGATTCAAACGCCCCCAAAACTTTTGTTTTTTGTCGTTTGTTATTTTCCATTTCAAGTAGAATTTTGAATTTAAAAGAATTTAGGTCATTTCTGTTGATGAAGGGTTCTTCTTTTCCTCCTTTAGCCATCTGTGTTCTTCTTGTTCATCCTCTGTGGCTTTCTGTGGCTATTACAGTTCAATCATACGTTATGTTACGTCGGTCATGTAACCGTTATCATTTTGATTGTATCTGTCATTTGTTAATAACACCCTACAGACTTAAACGAACAAATATACAAAACTTTTACAATTCAAAAATTGCTGTTTGTCTCACTGCTTAAAAATCCCAAACACGTTAACGCGTTGCCAAAGAAGACGGCTTGTAAGAGGTGGCAAAGGGACGGGCGGATGAACGGACCGGTGAACAACTGGACGAAACACCTAATATGATAATGGTGCAACATTGCTACGATATCCAGTGTAGTTTGCTGTTGACTGGCTTGCAGTTCGTTTTGGGCCAGCCAGCCAGCCAACCAACCGCATTCTCACTCAACACACAATCGCATTAATCGATGAAATTTAAGCTGTAAACATTTAAATGCATTTAAAATGCTTTATGCATTTTCACACAACAACCATGACAACAACAACAACAATGGCTATGCCACTCTAAGTACTGTAACAAAATAATGATGTAGGTAGCTGTGCAGACCCTAATGTTGCTGTTAAGCCCAGGCCAACTCAGCACTAGCTAGCAATAAGTTGACCCAATTTTTATATTTTACCTGTAACTGTAACCGAAAATGAAAAAAAGAAAAAACGCTAATCAAACAAACGAAACTGTTGTTTTACGGAAAGGTTCTTGAATTCCAAAATATTAAAAGTTAACAGATAAAGAACGATTTGGAATGCGCTTCCGTTTCGATTTTTGTCACAAGAAAAAAAAAAAGAAATGAAAAGTTCCCTGTCGAATAACTACACCTATGGTCAAAATAATAAGTACATCCTATTTATTTAAATTAAAAGAAAAAAACAAATATTAATTTCTTTTGTTATAACATTAGAAATAAAATAAATACTAAAACAATAACAAAAAACAAAAATATAATTCAGTATTTTTCCAAACGTAAGCAATTAATCAAAAAACATTGGACAAAATAATAAGTACATTTAGTTAAAATATGCAAAAAAGTAAAAAAAAATCAAGTTTTTTCTGCTAAATTGACTGAGCTTCGTAAAAAGCAAAATTAAATTCACTATTTTTCAAAACATAAGAAATTAATCAAAAAACCAGGGACCGTAACAGTTATAAGAGAAATGATGAAAAAATTTTATTTAACCATTAACATTAACGAATTTAAATAATAGTTAAAAATAACCATTATAGTGAGATATATATTATTTTGGTCACCGTAACCAATTAAAATGAGAAATATTTTTTTTTTTTTTTGGTTATGAATAACTGTTATAGCAACCAAAAAGAATTTTTTGGTTAACAATAACCATTATCCAAAGAAATTTTTTTTTTTTTGGTTATCGCTACCCACATAAAGGGTAGGCCATAGGTATTTTTAATGTAATGGATGCCTTTCTAAGGGGTAGAGGTACGTAGGGCAAGCAATTTAAATATCTTTGGCAAAATTAAAAAACGGTCTTTTATTTTATAAATAAAAAGCATTTTAACTTAAAGTTATTTTTAATTCAATTCTTATCCGAGTACATATGTATATTTCGAAAAAAAAAATATTAATCAAATTAATTCTGCAATTCATTTCATTATTATTGAATGAACCAGGCAACAGAAAAGTATTTTCATTATCTTAAAGAACTAGGTTTTTTGTTTAGTTTTACGAACATAAACAATCGCATTGAATCGTCTGAAAGGTTACATCTAAGATCACTTAGTACAAGTCTCAATGCAGAAAACGCTAAAAAACGTTAAAGTAAAAGCAATGATTTGATTATGGCAAACATTTATTTCAATAGTTAACGATGAGAAAGAATAAAATACGGAACAATTTTTAACCAACGGAAAAATTTTTAACTAACCGATAACCAAAAAAAAAAAAATTCTTTGGATAATGGTTATTGTTAACCAAAAAATTCTTTTTGGTTGCTATAACAGTTGTTCATAACCAAAAAAAATATTTCTCATTTGAATTGGTTACGGTGACCAAAATAATATATGTCTCACAATAATGGTTAAAAATTCCCTAATAAAGATAAAGGGAATTTTCGCGTAACCTTTTCGTCTGGAAAAAAAAAAATAACAATTATTTTCCGTTCCTGCAAAAAACATATTTTGTCTAATGCTTTTTCATTAATTTCTTACATAAGTACATTTAGTTAAAATAAACAAAAAAGTGGAAAAATCAAGTTTTCTCTGCTAAATTGCCTAAGTTTCGTTAAAAGCCGTTATATCCACCTTTATTTTCAATTATTTTGTTAACTCTTCTGGCAATAACTCTTACTCCAGATTTCTGCTCGTATTTTATACCAAGTTTTTTGAACATTATTCTATAACTGATCCTTATTTTTAAGAACCTGCTATCCAATTCTTTGTTTCAACTCTCCCCAAAGATTTTCGACTGGATTTAAGTCCGGATATTGACTTGGCCAGTCAAGAGTTGCAACGTTATTATCTTGGAACCAATCCTTTACCAACTTAGAAGTATACTTTGAATCGTTATCCTGCTGGAATGTCCATCTATGAGGCATAATTTCCACAACATAGATCAACATGGTATTTTCCAAGATATCTTTGTAGTGGACCAGATCATAGTGTCGGTAATTCGATGTATCGAACCAACACCATACCACGAAAAACAACCCCAGACCATAATAATGCCGCCCCCCTGCTTGACCGTCTTCTTCATAAAGCGAACATGGAATTCCTTAGCCTTAGGGCGTCGAACATTTCGGACACAGTCGTTTCCAAATACATTAATTTTTGTTTCATCGCTCCACAAAATGTTTCGTTAATTTTTTTCACCGTCTCTTCCGGACCAACTGGAATAACTTCTTGCAAACGCCAACCTAGCCTTTAAATTTTTTTATCTAAGCAAAGGAACTGTTCTGGCTATCCGTCCTGGTAAATATGCTTTTTGATATCTACGACGAACCGTTCGCGATGAAATTACATTTCCAATTTCTGCTGAAATCGCTCTTGAAGACACAAATGGGTCCTTCTTCGCAAGTGTTTACAATACGCATATCTATTGTTTTGAAGTTTTTTTGGGTCTTCTGCGAGTTTCGACGGGCTTTTTAGGCTTTAAAGCATTTTATATAGGTACAAAAAATTGCGACCGATTGATTCATAGCTTCTGCTATAGAACGAAGACTTTGGCCACTTTCTCTTAGTCTTGAAACAATTTTTCTCTCCTCCGGAAAACAATAACTTTTTCGACTTATGGCTGATTTTTTTTTAACAAAAAAGCAGACTGCGACAATATTAAAGAATTGAGCAATGTATTTATTATTTTGACCAAGTACTGAAATCACACCTGAACGAAACCAACTCACAATGAAAACAACGGGGAAACCCCTAGTTTTGTTTTTTTTACTTTTAAAGGCATTACCATGTTAAAGTTATTTAAATAAAAAAAATTGCCATGTTTACTTTCCGTTAAAGTAACTAAAATTAAACATAAAGCAAAAATAAGCAAATGTACTTATTTTTTCGACCATATGTGTAACTAACAAAACGACAAATTTAATAGTTATTTGGCTTATTTTAAAAGCATTGTAGCTCATAAATGTTTAGTTTTCAGATATTTAAAGTTTTGAGTTAAACACAAAATCAACGACCGTCAATGAAACGAAATCAGATAGTATTGATTGATGTCCAGTTCAGTGCCCAGAATGTAAATAAAAAATAAACAACATTTTTATTCTGGTTCAGGCAAACGGAACAAAATTGTATTGAATTTTGCTTCTAATTCATATATCCGAACGAAAATTACAATTTTGATTTTGATTCCTTACACCCCAAAACGGAATTAAAAACAGTTTTGTTTCTGATTCAGAAATCTTTTGAGTGTATTTTATTTGAAAATTTTGCAACTGAGAAAAACAGATCAAATGTTCGAATAGCTGTGAACATTTCTGACAGCCTGATATCGTAAATTCAGAAAATAACTTTTTTAAAGCACTTTCACCTTTTTCAGTTTAGCACCAGATCTTTTTCTGTGCCAAGAAACGCATCGGCATATGATTTCAGTTCTGATTAAGATTAATAAACGAAACCGTATAAACTTACATTTTCGTTTCAGGTTCTCAAATCAAAATATCTGTTTCATAATATCTCGATAGAGAAGCAGAATCTATATAAATTTCTAATTTCATTTTAGATACAAAACGAATCAATACGAGTATATGAAGCGAATTGTTGTTTCAAATGTGAATCAGAAACAAATTTCTAGTGTACCTTCAATAAACTTAGAATATCAAAACCGGTACAAAACTGAATTGTCATAAAGGCTTATTTCTGAATAAAATATTTTTCTCTGTCAAATGTTTTCTCAATTACACACATTTTTGGCTTTAATTCGCTCTATGCTTGAAATTTGACGGCTCAAAAAAAAGAAAGCTCGTACTAAATTTTCAATGAAAACATATTCAAAATCAATACTACTAAATAACTAATAAATTTTTATCCGAGCATAATACTAACAACTTTTTACTCGATCCGAGTAAATGAAACTGAAATCGATTTTACTTTACTTGATTTGATTGAGTACGCGTGAAAATAGTACTTACGAGTACTTAAAGTAAATACTCAAATTTTCTCAAATAATTTTCTTTAATATAAGCGTAACTTTACCAACATTAAGAAACAGTTTGCTGATGTTTATAAATTTAAGTCAAAATAACGCAAAAAACAAACTTGTAAAGGGGCAAAATATGTTAAGTTCGCAATTCAATTCTAAACTGTAAAATTGAATGCAAAGTTCTAATGCAATACTGCGAGTAGAGTCCCAAAACTAGCCGAGCCAACAAAGAAAACACATAAAAGTTGAAAAGAATTTTTCAAGTATAATCTCCTTTTAGCTCGATATACTTTTTCCTGTGACATTCATTAGCTTCTATACCCTGTTTATAGTAAGAACTGTTAAAGTCCTTAAAATAGCCGCCAACCGCAGACTCCACCTCTTCATCGTTGGCAAATCTTTTATCACCGAGCGAGCCAATTTTTCAAGTTTGGAAATAGAAAATAGTCCAAGGGAGCTAAATCTTGCAAATAAAGTGCGTGATGAACTTTAATTCATTGATTTTGGCCATAGCAATAGTGGATGTATGAACTGGAACATTGTCTTGATGTATCAACACTTCCTTTTCCACCAAATCAATTCATCACCTAAATGCTACAATAAATTAGCAAAATATTCATCGTCAACTTCCTTTCCTTTCTGAAGATAATTAATGAAAATAATTCCACGAGCATTCCAAAAAACAGACGCTTTGACCTTGCCTGCACATGAAACCGTTTTCGCCTTCTTTGGGCATAATTCTCCCACTCTAGCTCGCTGCTTTACTGTTCCTTTCTATCAGGCGTGAAGTGGTGGACCCAAGTCTCTTGCAAAAATACGGCTTTATTGCGTTGCAACATCGTCAACAAATTTAGCATCTTCACGGCGCTGTTTTGCTCTATTGAAAGCAAGAGCGGCACCTACTTTGCGCACAGCTTTCTCATCCTCAAATCTTCGATCAATATACGATATATAGCACATTTTTAAATGCCTATTATTTCAGCTAGCTCACGCACTTTCAGCCGACGATAGTCCAATATCACTTTGTGGATTTTCTTAACCGTGTCTGGCGTAGACACTTCAATTGGTCGACAACTATGGTGTTCGTCTTGACAGCTCGTACAGCCTCGTTTAAACACTGCTACTTAATATTTTACAGTCGTAAACGAAGGATCACATTCCACCAGAGTAGAATCTGAATCGGCTTTAATATTAGTTGGACTGAGACCATTCCAATGGAGATATTGAAGTGAAGTGGTGGATGAATTACATAATGGTGACCAATTTTTTCCATGTTTACAAATTCACTGAGATCGTTAACTTTTGACGGCTCAAATAAAAATACTTAACAATATGACACCTTGAAACTTAAAACATATGTTTTATAAGGTTGTCACTTTTCACCAAAATAATTTTTTCAAACTATTGGCACTACTTTACGTCAGGTCGGTTAGTTTTAGGACCACCCTTGGAACAGGAGGTTCCAAGTACAATTATAGTAGTTTTGACTTCAACCATACTAATATTTACAAAAAATAAGCTACTTAATATGACAACCACCACATCTTTTTTCTATAATACGTAGAAATTTGAGTTCCTCAATTTTAGTTCAAATGAAGTGGTCGGAATTGAACCAGCGATCACGCGAACGATAGTCGCTTGCACTAAACATCGCGCTACGTTCGGTCATAATACAGCTACTACCTATCATTATTATAGCGGTGGTCATCCCGATGTGTCTGACGAACGCTTCGAGTAGTCGAGTAATCGACAACTCTGATAAATATTGTTCAAACTGTGATGTTCGGAATCATAGTTAAACTGTAGGTCCCAATGAGTGAATATAAAAATATGCGGTGTGTAAGCTCACTAAATGTAAGAAACTCTCTCATACCTCATCCATGGGATGCATGGAAATTTGTTTTTATCTGTATGTGGGATTGATCTCGCAATCATACGAACGATATTCAAATGTAATAACCAACGAGCTGTAATTGGTCAAACTAATAATATAGACTTTATAAGTATTAAAAGAATAGTATATGTCTGTCGACTTTAATGAAGTTTGGATAAAGTATAGCTTCTTCGTTATCGTTGTGGAAGGTTGATTTCATTTCACGAGAAAAGAAATTAAAGATCAACTGTTTACAAACTAGCGTTAGGAAACTTTCTATATAAAACCAGATAGGCATGCACTGAATTAAAGGGACACCTAATAATGCTTATTATTTATGTCCTTAAAGCGCATATTATCGTCTAAGCGTGGTTTCAAAATTCTATATATTTCTAAAGTTATGACAGATTACCATAATACCGATCTTTTTTTTAAAAAAAAAATGCCTTATATCTCAAAACGAAAACTTTTCAGTCGTTTTTCCTTGTAAAAACAAATCTCTGAATTCACAAGGAAAGAGACTTAAGTCGAGTTAGGACAAAATTGAGCTTATTTTTTTTTTAATATCGTTGTCATTATTAGGATACGTATTCGCATCCAATTCCCAGTTGAAAATTCGGCGTAATTCTCAAGTTCTTCCTATTTTTCAAAAGAGCGATTTTTGAAAAACTACATAATATCTGTAAACATTGATATAATCAAGGAAATGTTTTTTTTTTGTTTGCTCTTGTAGTTTATGTCTTTAAAACGCATGTTATCGTTTAAGCGCGGTTTCAAAACTCTATCTATTTCGAGTGCTTTCAACAAATTTTCATAATAGCGATTTTCAAACATTCAAAATATGTAGGTAGGTATGGTAGGTATATGTAGGTACTTAAGTCGTCTATATTATGAAGTAAAATCAGAAGACGTTTCGGTTCCAGTGTTGAAAACCAATACAAAAAAACGCTGGTAATGCGTCTAAATGTTATGACGAGAAAACAATATCTCGTGCATTTGTTCTTTCCTCTTGAAAAGAACATAGTTCCCAGCTTTATGTGGTAATCAAATGAGTTTACAATATTAGCAAAGAGAAGATTTATAATGTCGTAACAATAATCAAAAATAGCATTTGCTAATCGTTTCTATTTTTTTTTGAATAATTACCTATAATCACAATCGTCTTTCTAGGAAGATTTTTCAAGATAATAGGCAAACAAACAACCAGGAAATTTGAATCCACTAAAGTGGAATACTTATAACAATTGTCATGTCATTCCGCGTAATTAGAATTTCTAAATCAAATCGATAGATGCCACCCGCCCGCCAACAGTACTCGTATATGGGTATCTATTTCTCCAACCCAAATCCAATTAACCAACTACACAACAGCAAAGGTAGCAGCAGCAGCAACAGCATTATGACCAGTTGTAAAACAACAATATGTATATTCTGGCCAAAAACCACAAAAGATGTCATGTCATCATTTTGCATAAACATAAACCGGTATCGCACAAAGAGTCATTTTCATTCCTTTTCACTTTGTTGTAATGTTGCTAAACATTTGCTAAGTGATTTCTTTCTTTCACGGTTCACTATTTCTTATTTGAAGACGAAGAAAAAAAACGCGATAATAGTGAATGTTGGGAATTTGCAAACGGGAAGAGGAGGTGATTACACTACGTTGAGGGCCGGCTCGCATATGTAAGATAGGTAGAAGGTAGGTGGTAATTATGAAATTCTTCATGAAAATTTCTATTTTTCATGTGGAAATAAAATTTATGAGTCCAACACCATCAGCGGCCAACAGCACGAGAAGAACAAAAGAATAGTGCGGCCACAACACAAGAAAGAAGGCTACAAATATACAACAAAGCAAAAAATGCTTATTAATTTGTTATGCGCAATTGGCAGAGGGAGAAAAGAAAGAATTTCGCGGAAAATTATAGATATATGTACGTCTTTAGGAAGTCGCGACCTGCCCCCTAAACGCATAAGGGGATATTGTAAATAAAACCAAGTGGCGACAAGCTGGCAATGAAATTGGGTAATATGATAATAAATAAAATAAAAAGTAAATAAAGGTAGAGGCAAGTGAAATTTGCCAAAGTAGGCAATAAAACAAAGAATACATATTTTGTATTTACTTGAATTTTATTTTGCAATTGTATGGTCTATTTATGAAATTTAAATATACGCTTTATTCATTTAGTGGTTTCAAAACCGCCGGATTGGCAAGACTGTCAGCTATTAAATACCTGTCATCTGAAGTGTTATTTATTTAGTGAATAGTTTGCCTTTTATGAACACGGATCGTTTAACAACCGAAGAATGCATAAAAATAGTTAAAACTCACTACAAAAGTGGTGATTCAAACATGGGCACTTTTCGTGTATTACAGACTGAATGTAAGAAATTAGCAATTTTCGTTCAAGCTCTGCCATAACCGGTTTGGCTACATGTGCAATAGCTCCATCTTGCTGGAACCAAATGCTGTTGAAACGGCTACGAGAGCGGTCCCAGAACTAACCGACCTAACAAAGAAGACACAAACAATTTGGGAATTTTTTTTTTTATTTTTCAACATAATCTCCTTTTAGCGAGATATAATTTTTTCAGTGATATTCAATAACTTCTAGACCTTGTTTATAGTAAGCACTGCCAAACTCCTTAAAATAGTCATCAACCGCAGACTCCACCTCTTCATTGCTGGCAAATCTTTTACCACTGAACCATTTTTTCAAATTTGGGAATAGAAAACAGCCCGAGAAAACTAAACTTGGCGAATAAGATGCCTAATTTTGACCATCGCAATAGTGGATGTGTGAACTAGGGCATTGTCTTGATGAAACAAAACTGCCTATTTTCCCCCAATGCAGTCTTTTTTTCATAATTTCATCACCTAAACGTTGCAACAAATCAGCATAATATTCACTGTTGACGGTTTTTCCTTTCTGAATAAAAATTATTCCATGCGCATTCCAAAAAACATGCCATGACCTTTACTGCAGATGGGGCCGTCTTCGCCTTCTTTGGATACGATTCTCTCATTCCAGTCCACAGCTTTGACTGTTCCTTTGCCTCATATGTGAAGTGTTTCATCCATGGTTATAAATTCACTTAAAAACTCGTCTTTATTACGGTGCAACATCGCCAAACACTCTATTGAACCATCTTCACAATGCTGTTTTTGCAGTATGAAAAGCAAGCACGGCACCCACCTTGCGCACAGCTTTCTAGCTGTCTCATCTTCCAATCTTCGGGTAAAAAAACTCCTTCAACAGCTTTAAATAACGGTCCCCATTGACAGTTACTGTTACACCGTAGCACCATGTATTACATAAAGAGAGACGAGATGCGAGCTTCTACTCTTCGTAGATACTGTTACACCGTAGCACGATTCGTGCGCCACCATGTATTACATAAAGAGAGATGAGATGCGAGCTGGCATTCTTCGCAGTTACTGTTACACCGTAGCACGATTCGTGCGCCACCATGTATTACATAAAGACATCCTGGAATACAAATGACAATACTTTACAGATTCACGCTAACTCGTGTGTCATTTTACTCTGATCGAAGTGCACGCTTCATTTAAACCATTCGCAAGAGTTCGTTGTCACGAGTATTATTTAAAGAGCGGTTACAACTCATAAACTGCATTTTGAGTTGCGAGGTGTGCGATGTCTGCTTTTGCCATAACTAATATTAAAATTAAGTAAAATAAAATAACATATTATAATTATATGCCTATCTGTGTACATCGCATACATCTCTTTATTGTTTATTCGATTTCAATCAAACCTTTAGCAAGTTGTTATCTACTTATCGGTGGCTATTTCAGTAATAGTATATTTAACATATGATAGGTGGCGTGTGAATCATTTCTATACATACGATTTAAAATTAGCTGGTAAATAAATAATTTCCTAAACATTTTTTTTAAGCTATAGTTTTAAAGGTAACAGTCATTTGTTTACTAAAAATTATGTTTCTTTACACACTACCAATCTTTAAAAAAACCCTCCTCCACAACTTTCAATTTATATTTTTAAGTATAAAAGTCCTATTATGTGAAATGTCACCCGTAATTCCTGGTTTTGCCATAAACGTTTCCTAAACAAAGCTAATTTTAAAATGAGAAATATAAAATAACTTATTATAATTGACTGTTTCTCAGTGTGTATCGCATACGAGTATATCTCTGCTTCATCTATTCGATTTCAATGCAAATTTTGGACATTTGTTCACTTCCTTTGGAAACGTGTATAGTAGTATAATTGATGTATGATAGGTGGCGTGTGCATCATTTCAATAAAAAAAAGTTTTAAAATCAGAACGTAAATAAATAATAATAAAGGGTGGCGCATAAGTAACTTTAAGATTTATTCAATGTATAACTTTTTTCTTTCTGATTTTATTTAACGTTGGCATTTATTAAGATTTAGAATATAGTTTAAAAATATGTTCACTTTATGTTTTAAAAATAATATCTTTCAAATGGTGCCCATTGTTTGCTTCTACCTGACGTGCTCTTTCCGAAGCATTTCCCATAACTTTTCTTAGAATTTCGGGACCCAGCGCCTCCACTTCTTCTCTGATATTGGCCTTAAGTTGTTGGATGGTTCTTGGCTTATTGGCAGATACCTTACCCTTTACGTAAGGGATTAAGAAAAAATCGGGAGCCGTTAAATCAGGCAAACGTGGTGGCCCCTTAAAATCAGTAAAACGTGATATTATTCGACTGCCAAAAATTTCGCGTAGGATAGCCATAGTTGAATGAGCTGTGGCTCTATTTTGTTGGAACCACAAATATGGATTGTTCTGCACTTCTGGCCTTAAAAAAATTTCAATCATTTTCCGGTATTGAATGCCGTTCACATAAATCGCAACTCCTTCGTCGTTTTCGAAAAAATATGAAGTTATTCCACACCATACTGTGCATTTAAATGGGTACATTTGATCTTCAACAATTATTCTGGGATTTTCAATGCCCCATATTATGCAATTTTGTTTATTTACGTGGCCATTTAGGTAAAAATAATCGCTCATTATGAGTTTGTGAATAAACTCGTTGTTTTCTAGGCATAATTCTTGAAAACGGCAACTATATCGTATTGAATGCGTTCTTGTGCATCATTTGGTTTTAACTCGTGAACCAATTCTATTTTATATATGAGAAAAGATGTAACATATGTAAAATTCTTTGTAAAGACCACCTAAACATCTCTAATTGCTAAGAACGTCGGCTGGTGGAAGTTTCGGTTCTATCCTCAATACTTGTTTGCACTCGAGCAATGGTCACATCATTTCGAACTGCACGAAGTCTTCCAGCCAGAAGATCACAGACAGCCCCTTGTTGCTCAAAACGCTGAACCGATCGGTAAATTGTTGGAGCGCTAGAAGCATTTTGAACATGAAAGAAATTTCGATATGATCTGAATAATCGAATGCTGACTTTCAAAGTAAAATTGAACAACTTTGGTTCTTTGTTCTGTGCTGAGCCTTTCCATTATAAATTTCTCAAATATTATTTAGTTAATTCTATAAAGAGACGAAAAAAAAAGACAAACAAAAGATGTATTCACTGATCAAACCTTAACGTTACTTATGCGCCACCCTATATAAACTTCGAACATATTTTTATGTTCCAATTCATACGGCTAACAATTGTCTATTTAATGTACGATAGGTGGCGTGTGAATCATTTCAATAACTACATATAATAATTAACTAAAAACCAGCAAGTGAATAAATAACATTTCTAAGTTATAGTTCATTTGGGTAACAATTGTCTATTTAATGAAAAAGAACTTTCCTTACATACTCTAATATATTACTGTACTCTCCATATATCATATTTTCTGACCCAAAAAATCGTTAAAATACCCATATTTAATTCATTTTTCTGCCTTCATACGAGTACGAAAACAAATTGCATTTCTTTGCACCAACTGCTGCCACAACATATATCTCAATTTGTTAAGATTGTTACACGATAAAATTGTCATCATTAATAATAAAGTGTAAAATGCGCAAATAATATGTTTGCATTTTCTGCCTAAAAAAATGTGGTGGTAAAATCACTGGAAGAAAAATTAACCAAAAATCCACAATCAAGTGAAAGGTCTTCGCGAATTTAGTGGCAATAAAAGCGGCTTAAACACCCTCTCGCACAAAACCATCACCTCCGACATTCTAAATGGTGTCTGCTACACCAAAAATTGTGCAAAATACGAGGAGTAGTAATAAAACTGAGTGACCCCTTAAGGATATGTTTTTAACATAGATTTGTTTGTTGGGAATTTGGTGCATTTTTTTTGCAGTTTCCTCTTTTCATTCTTCTGGGGTTTGTTTATCATTTGGACACCTCGTTTGGTAGTTGGAAAGAAAATATATCTGAATCTGTTGCGGTTACTGACATTTTAAACATGGTCATTTAAAATGGAATCAAATGTTTCGAGCGTTTTTTGGTTGACTACCAAGCGCGAGTGAAGTGGTAATTTTACGATGTGATGGTGGTGGCAGTTGCTGGCCGTTGTGCGGGCACTACTTGATATTATTGGCAGTTTGGAAAAAGCGGTGTAATGATGCAGGAAATTGAAAAAAGAAAATTGAACAGCATTTTAAAATTAGGAACAGTCGATGCATCAACACATTACGGATAAACAGTTAATACAATTTGTTACATGTATATGACTTAGAAACAACGCTCACTAGCAATTTTATTGCCCGCAACAATCTTTATGCATCCTGCCAAGAGAAAGTAGCGGGGATTAGTTACTTGAAAATCCCATTTAAAGGGATTGTCAAAATTCTTTTTGTCGCTCAGTTGACACAGCTGTCTTTTACATTAACGCGCAGAAAACGATCCGTTCTTTAGTTTTTTTACAATGCTGGATTTTGTCACTTCATCTCAAATGTGGTTTACGATTTTTCTAATGGATAAAATTATGAAATGGATAAAATTAAGAAATTACATTTTGTATGCCAAATCGCTGAAAATGTTACAGAATTTATGCTTACGGTTATCAAACACACGTGCATAGGAGCGGTACAGTGCATTCGAAAACAGTTGATATGTGGCAAAAGCTTTTCCTCTCACTGGCCGACCCTTAACGTCTGTAGCTAAAGTTAACATCGATAAAACAATGGAAGTATTGATTGAAAATAGTCTTTCAAGTCGAAGAGAAGATTCTGTGTTTCATAAATCATATCGTAACATTTTAAAGTCGAGATCGTAGGGGAAATGAAACGGATTGTTGTTTGATAAGTTCTGAAAGAACTAATTTTTTCGAAAACTCAGTAGCGTAAAGGTCGATGAAGACATGTTGAAAGGAGTCAATACCAGCCCCATATTTACAAAATTAATTTTAACTTGTGATAAGACATAAAAACAAGTTAATAAACTTTAAAATACAGCCTTCCAACTGAGACGAAACTGAAAAAATCACGATAAAGTTGATCACATATTAAGGTAATGTAATGTTCCTTTGTTCCTTTGATTATCGCAGTGTTGTGCATTCGGAATTCTTAGCAAAAATTCAAAAAGAAAACAAAGAATAGTTTTTGAACGTTATAGGATGTTTGACACAGCAGATTCTTCGAAAGTAGTTAGATTTATGAAAAGAAAACTCATAGGTTTTCACTACAATAACTCATAGGTTTTCATTTGCAATAACAAGCCTGTAATTGCAAATGAATTTCTAATCGAAAATTCAACAAATATGATCGAAAAATTAACAAATTCATCTAAAGTGACCCGGCTGACATTTCTCTCTATCAAAAACTCAAATTACCACTTGCAGGCACTTGTCTGCAGTCGATTAAGTCAACATAAAAGAGAATTTGCAGCTTTCACGGAAAATGTGTTTGAAAAACATTTTGATAATTGGATTATTCGTTGGCATAAATGTATTATTTTGGAACGGGCCTACATTGAAAGCAATACAACAAAATTGAATGAATTAAAAATATTTTTTGTTTCGGTAACCAGTTTCCTTTGATTTTTTGACAGAAAGCATATCAATATATTGTTTAGCAATTATATTTCTACACTGCAATTTTGCTCACTTCATTTAAACTGAAGAAGAAGAACTCAGATTTAGGCAACATTTATTTTTATTTTAGGCAATATTATTTTATTTGTAGTGGTTGGCATACTAAGTAGCTAATTTTTTTTTTTTCTTTTTTGTTATTATTAGTATGGCTGATTTCAAAAATATTACAATTATACTTGGAACCATCCTTTTCGTGCACACAAGGGCGGTCGGGAAACTAGCCGACCTGACGTATAGATGGTGCCAGTAGCTTCAAAAACAATTATTTTGGTAAAAGGTGCCACGTTGTTTAGTGTTTTTATCTGAGTATTTCTATTTTTATTTGAGTAAACGATCTCAGTGAATTTGAAAGGAAGAAAAAGAGAAGAATTTACAAGATTTGTCGATTACTCGACCACTCTCAAAGTGTTCGTCAGCAATGATAGGTGGCTATATGCGGTGTTGAACCTACAATAATGCGAACAATAGTCGCGTGTACTAACTATCGCGCCACGGTTGGTCACTTCTACTACTTTAATAGTATACTCTATACTATATACAATAGTATATATATATATATAGTACTATACTCCATACTATATACAATAGTATATTCTATACTATATATAATATTATACTCTATACTATACCTATATATAATAGTATATTCTATACTATGTATAATATAGCATTACGTTCTACTATTATACATAGTATACTCAATATTCTATTCTTTAATATTATACTATAATACAATTTGTCTGAGTAACTATGGATTTAAATAATATTAGTCGGCGGTAGTTATATTTACATGTCACCACAAAAGAAGTTGTCACGAAATTTTCCTGCATCCGTAGTTCGGTATAGAATATATTTGCCTGTGTACGAGTATACTCGTATGTGAAATATTAACGAGAAGACAGTCTCAAAGTTGAACAGGTGTCATAAGTTCGACCAATCTTTAGATTAAGTATCCATTATCGTGGATTGCAGTCTGCAGTGACGTGGGCGATTGTAGTAGGCATATCAGAAATGCTCTCATTCATACGAATAATTATTATTTTTCCATAGGAAAATCGCCAACTATGGCAAAACCTTACAATTGTGCTTAAATTGGGATAGTTTCATCTCATTTCTATATTGATTTTATTTGACAATTAAATGGTAAAAATTTTAGAAAAATTCGTAATAAATATAATTTTTCAAAATTTGGATTTAGTCTTTGTATGATCAAGTTTATTCCTAATGAACCAATCTGTCCTTATGTGTCACTTGCGAGCCATAGTTTAGTGAATGATGTATTGACTTATCGCCAAATAGGATGGACATGTCTTGCCAGACATTACATATCGACTTAGTTCGTTTTTCCCAGTTAAACTAAGGTGTTCTTAGATTTTTTTTTATCGACCACACTCCTAATTAGGACGGCCTTTTAAAAAATTTAATCGTTAAGATGGCTCTTTTTAACGGTCCTTGAAAAAAATTTCATTTTAATGAGCATAAAGCTGGCTGGCATGCATGCTTCATGCATCAAGAATATATATATTTTCCCAGGGTGTCAGATGAACATTTCTAGTTGGTACAAACAGGGTGGCAAAATAAGTATATCTTCTATGATTGTGGGTACAATAATAATAGATTTATAATATTTTCGATGAAAGTCACCTGAAGCAATTTTAAAGGAAAAAATTTTGCTTAGAGGGTATTTCTAAAAAAGGTTTTTAATATGACTACGAAAAAAATGCTAATTTAAGTTTTAAAACAAAATTGCAAATATGCAATATGCTGTTATAATATTTTGACACCATCAACATATCAGAAACTAATATTTGTCTCAGCAACAATCATTTATTATTTATTAGTGCATTTTCCTTGGCAACAAAGTTTCTACACCAAAGCAAGGCGAAAGAATGGACATAGCAGGAATATATCCAGTGAATGAGAATATAGAAGAGTATCTTATAATATATAGCGAGGGGGCCTATTTGTATTTTATTTTTAGACTTACTGAAAGGACCTAATGACCAACGTCAGTTTGAGAAAGTCTTACTAGGCTTGCCAATTAACTCCATAATTGCCAACAATGGGCTCCTCAAAATTTTTATCTGCACATAGAGGGACCAAAGCTCAAGTGAAGGTAAATGATTTTATCGGACTAGAGCCTACGACCATAATATGCACGATTACCACTCTTACTGACATAAATCATTGTTTTCTCAATGATTTGCCTGCCTCAACAATAAGTTGTAATAAAGTTGTTAATACAATAATCTTTTTCTTAACAATTATATCAGCAATAGTTCATATGCAATGCCCAGGTATATTATTAGCAACATTTCAACATAATGTTGGTCTTAGAAGCAGTTTTTCTCAACAGGAATGTGTTAGTATTCTATACTATATAATTTTTTTAAACAACATTTTTTATAACTGATACCCAACAAAATAAAAGCTGGAAGTCATTCAAAAGAATCACATCTTCACCACTTCTGAAGCTGCAACCCATGTATATTTATCACTTCCAATGTTTTTTATTTTCCTTTTTTTATAAAAATATCTATATCGCTAAGATATTCCAATGCTGTGGACTACCGTTCTTAGTAGAGGTTGTATAAATTTCGGGCGTAATCCAGGTGCCTGCCTACCGGGGTTTTTTATAGAAAGTACCTAATCCGTCGGTATGTGTGGCCAATATTTTTAAGAAACTAACTTGATTTGAATTTTCATTATACCTACATCATTCAAGAATATATATTCACAAAATAGTGTTTTCTTCTTATGACAAGACTATGCAATTTTCATTGGTGATTACGTAATTTTACTGCCAAAAGTTGTGATGAATATTCACTTCTTTAGATCCACTTTATATTTGCTGGGTAACGATAACAGATAGATGATATTACTATCAAGATTTTTCTTTCCCCAAAAACAATTGTCTCAGCAATTATTTGCATGCGATATGTATATTACGATGGTAATCGTGGTAGAGCTGTTTCTAAATAAAATTTTTTATCTCAGCAACAATTTCTCTAAAGAAAATGTTCTTAACAACCCCTTTTGTCTCATAAGTTTTTCTAAACAATATTTTTTTGCAGCTGCTCTTGATGATGATGATGATAATGGTGATAAATAAATAATGTTGCCCTCGAAATTTTCCTTTTCCCCCAACTACATTTGCCTCAGCAACATTTCATACACAACACTTTAGGATATCGGTTTCGCATCATTGTTCCTAAACTATATTTTTGCCTCAGCTATAATTTCTCTGAAGAAAATGTTCTTAATAACCGATGCTATTTGAATTTTTGTAAACAAAATATTTCACAGCTGATGCTGATGATGGTGATGACAACGAATAGATGATGTGATTTCCAGATTTTTCTTTTCTGTACCATATTTGTCTAAGCGAAAACTACTATATGACATGTTAAGGTATTAGTCGTGGCAGTGTTGATTCTAAACAGAACTTTTTGTCTCAGCAACAAATTTTCTGAACATAATTTCCTTAACAGCCTACGCTTTATAAAATTTTATAAACAAAGTGTTTTCACAACCGATGTTGATGATGATGACAAATAGGTGATGTTATTTGCTTCAGCAACATTTTATTCACAATATGTCAGTATTGGCAGCATTGTTTCTAAACAATATTTTTGCCTCAGCAACAATTTATCTAAAGAATATTTTCTTAATAACCGATGCTATATGAATTTTTGTATACAAAAGTTTTCGCAGCTGATGCTGATAATGGTGATGACGACGAATAGATTAAGTGCTTTCTAGATTTTTCTTTTCTAAACAACAATTGTCTCAGCGAAAATTTCTTTATGATATATTAGGGGTTTAGTCGTGGCAGCGTTGTTTCTAAACAACATTTTTTGTCTCAGCAACAAACGTTCTAAAGATAATTTCTCGTGCTATATAAAATTTTCTAAACAACATGCTTCTTGATGACGATGGCAAATAGTCGATGTTGTCCTCGTGACATTTTTTATAAACATATGCCTCAGCAACATTTTATACACAATATGTCAACTTTGGCAGCATTGTTTCTAAACAATATTTTTGCTCAGCAACAATTTCTCTAAAGAAAATTTTCTTAATACCGATGCTATATACATTTTTGTAAACAAAAGTTTTCACAGCTGATGCTGATGATGGTGACGATGACGAATAGAAGATGCGCTTTCCAGATTTTTCTATTCTAAACAACATTTGTCATTTGATAATTTCTATAAGATATTATAGGGTATTAGTCGTGGCAGCATTCTTTCTAAGCAAAATTTGTTGTCTCAGCGACAAATTTTCTAAAGAATATTTCCTTAACCGCCCGCGCTACATAAAATTTTATAAACAATATTTTTTCACAGCCGATGTTGATGATGATGACAAATAAGTGATGTTATCCTCGAGATTTTTATTTCTATACAACAATTGCTTTAACAACATTTTATACACAATATGTCAGCATTGGCAGCATTGTTTCGAAACAATATTTTTTGCTACGGCAACAATATCTGTAAAGATTATTTTCTGCTATATAAATTTTTCCAGACATATTTTTTTTCGCAACTAATGATGATGATGACAGTTAGGTGAATGTTTACCTCAAATTTGTATAGATCATTTCATTAAAAAAATTATGTTTCTTAACCAATTTTATCATATTAGCTGCTAATGTTGTGTTAATGGCGTTAAAGACTTTAGAAATTTTAATAATTTAGAAGCTAATTTTGTCTAGTATTTACAGATTTGTGATATACAAGATTGTGAGATATGATAAAATGTCTGTGCACATCTTCTTAATATGAAATATGTATTATTGCGTACAGTTCACCCAAAAATGTTCCATCTACGCTTCCTCCCATGGTAACATAATCATATATGTGATACCATATCAATTAGAATTGTGGATAAGATAAAGCTTAATAACGAAATATGCCTACGCTGCAACAAACAAAGTTTAAGGTAACTTATCTAGCAGTTATTGTTAGTGAGACAATGGGACACAGTATATATGGAAAAAACAACTATTTTGTATATCTAAAAATATAGTGCAAAAGTACTTTGGTGATCATAAAGCAATAAAGGTAAAGAATTCTTTTTAGGTGTTGCTAACTTCATACAATTTCTCCCGAATTTCTGTGACAAACCTCGTACCTAGTTAAGTTTGAAAGTAACCTATAAAAAAATTGTTTAGGTTATTTAGTGTGTACCTACCATGTAGCAAGCAAAATGTGATTCCAAGATGTTTCCCTAAGGCCATGATAAATAATGATAATTTAGCACGATCAGAATATTTGTGTTGTGTCCACATTGCTCGCGTTGGCAGAGTTTAGAGCTATTTCCATTTGGCAGAGAGACAGGCTGTTGGCCGACTGTTTTGATGACCGAATTACGTTGAGTGAGACAAACCAGCCAGCCAGGCAGCCAGCCAGCCAGCCCATCGAACGTACCAATGAACCTATCACACAGCCTTCACATACAGCGATTATCCAGCAATTGACCCACTCTAGATCTTGTGAAACCGAGGAAATGGGCAAAGGAAACTTTTGTTTTGGCGAAAGCTTAGCCTCTCCAGACAACTTTGCCTTGATGTAATTTATTGTAAGCTTGTTTTCTTTGCGATGGATTCGTTTATTTTGTTTCATTCTCCGGAGTTTGAGAAATAGTTCTAATGATAATTCACATACCACATGCAGACAGACAGACTAACAGCAAAAGCTGCAAGTTTATGGCTTATTGGAATAATTTCTAGCCCGGCTTCATTTCTGCTGCTTTATTTATGGGTAAAAGGGTTCACCATATACTATAATTATCATGATTAGTTTTTATTTTTCTGACAATTGACAATCTCCATGCTTTAGACGGTATGTTGTGGAAGACATGCATTGGTTATTGGCCCGTTTTCTGGCCAATAACTAGAACCCGCATTAGCCAACAATCAATTGTTGTGAAAAATTTATGTTTGCCAATTATCGCTGCGGGTCGGCATGTAAATTGTTTAATTTTTTTTCCAGTCGCTTTGATTTGCGTTGGTCTTTTTTATTTTCCACTGCTAGTTATTTTGCTGAAACCCCTTCACTTCGCTTAATACTTTTTTTGGTTTTTGAGAATATTTTGGAGGGTAATTTTTCTTCAATTTTTGCTGATTTGTGTTTTTTTTTGTTTGCGCCAGAGCAAGAGGCAAAAAAAAACCTTAAATTTTTTTCTATTTTTGAATTTTGTCAATAATATTTGATTTATTTTTGCTGGCCAATCAATGGTCTTGAGGGCATTTTTAACTTGGTAGGAAACAAATGGACACACATTTTTGAGTTATGACGACATCACAATCACTGCAAATGACATCGTGTTTGGTTTCCTTTCAGAGTTTCTTTTCTTGTTTTGTGACAGAAATTGTAAACAAATTGAAAAATTGTTGAGGGCATATTTCAAGAGATCGCATTCAAGAGATTGTTATAAAGTAAATTTTTGAGGAAAATTTGTTTTAAAGTAATCAGCATTTTGTGTCGCTCGCTGTCTTGCAATTTGTGTTTGATGAGTTGCCGTTTGGCATATGTGTGTGAGAGAGAGAGAGAGAGAGAGAGAGAGAGAGAGAGAGAAGAGAGAGAAAGGGAGATAGAGAGAGACAACAATTATAATTGTTATATAGTCGTCATCATGAGCTAACTAATCCAAAGAATTAGTTTAGATTTCGAAGAATATCCGTTATAGAGGGGCACGCGCTCGAAGTGTTAACAATTTGACGCTGCTATAGCAACTAAACGGCTAATGACAGCGCGCTCATTTTTTAGCAAGTGTCCATCTGTCATAATGTTTACAATATTAGCATATCATATTAATTCGCAGTTAAAAAAAAGTTATCGAAATAGCGTTAAAACGCGACAGTGTTGTAGTATTCGGCTGGAAAATCGCAATCAGCTATTGTTAATGAGCTTCGACATTTAGGTGTGAACAAAATGTTTACATATCGAAACATTATACGCTAAAATGATACTGATAGCATCAAAAAATGTTTTGAAGTTGGACATCCAAAAATAGCCACATCACCAGAAATGGTTCGAAAAGTGAAGTACAAAATTCAACGTAATACCCGACAGTTCAATTGACGAAAAATTCAAATGTGTCTGCCCGTATTTTAGGGCGCATATTAACAAATTAACTATAACTGAAGCTCTACAAAGTAGAATAAGTGCAAGATTTAAGACCTGTGTAAAATGCAATTAGCAAGAGCAAAGGTTTTAAAAATTGGACGTTGGTCTTGTCTGATGAAGACATCATTACGCTTCAGCAATATGTAATCAAACAAAATGATAATACAGGGTGTCCGTCGGGAAGGTATACTACTTTCTTTGTTTATAATTCTTGATTAAATGAAAGAGAATGGATTTTACATTGATAAATGTTTTATTTAATGTCCGCAATTATGTATGGAATACAATATCAGATAAATGTCCGCCTCTGTTAGCCTCACAAATCCGAGCCCTTTTGAGCACATTTTCTCATACATTCTCACACATTTCACGCGGTATTTCATTAATTTCATCAGGAATATTTTCTTTGAGTTTGAGTTTAATAAATGCAAAGGTGACTGATGAATAATTTGAGAGTTTTCCATAGTCCACAACCGACTATTCTGTTTATTTGGATATGGATCCAAATGAAAATGTGCCTCGTCACTCATTATGATTTTTTCATGAAAATCGGGGTTGTCATGGGCGAGCTATAACATCCTATTGGCATATGTACGGCGGCGTAAATGGTCTTGTGGAAGAAGCTCTTGTGTTAACTGAATCTTAAATGAAACAAATGTAAATCCTTGTGCAAATTTAAGGCCAAAGTTGTTCTTTGAAGATTAAACTCCTGAGCATGGCGTCGTATTGAGGTTGATGGATTGTTTTGAACGCTTTCTTGAGCAACAGTAATGTTTTCTGCCGATCTTGCATAACGTTGTGGTCCATGCTTTGCCATATCAGCTACAGACCCTCTTTCTTCGAAATCATTCACTACACGATAAATAGTGCGTCTTGTTGGCACATTGTTTCTCCCAAAAATTTCACGTAGTTTTTTCATCGTCGCAGTAATCGATGATTGATTTTGATAAATTGTTTTAACGATTAAAACAAATTTGCCACGCCTCTACTTCAGGACTGCCAAATATGAACTGTCAAAACTAATGTTTACCAAAATGGCGGCGAAATAAAGTAGTGTACCTTCCCGACGGACACCCTGTATATGGCTGGAGAGCACATCAAATGACAATTTATACCAGCGAATTACTCTGCGAAAGCAGACTCTTTCATCAGTAATGTTTTGGGCCGCACCAACTGCTACAGGGCGCTTATCATTCATTTTCACTGAACAGGGGGCGAAGGTAAATCAATAAATCTACCGTAAAAAGATTTTAAGCGATGCCTTGTTTCCCTGATCACATCAACAATTCGCCAGAAACTACCGGACGTTTCAATAAAACTCGGCACCATCACCATGAAGCCCAAGAAAAAGTTCCCAGTTTATTTTCTTCAAAACAACGGCCACCATATTTCTAGGACGTAAGCGCAACAAATTTTTTTCATATGCTCTATTCTGGGGGTCGAAGTATCAACCACAAAATATGAGACGAACCACGCCTTAAAGATTACTCTTCGCCCAGAATGAGACAAAACATCACCAGGTCACATTCGTGCAGCGTGTGAAGTCTTCACGGACAGACTCGATGCTACTATACGTGCTAAAACGACTTCATCGTACAGTAACATATTTTTCTTAAAATTTGAAATGTTTTTACGATATACCGAAGTTTTTAAATAAAAGAAATCAAAATGTGCAAAATTACAGCATTTATAATTGGTAACACTTCGAGCGCTGACTCCTGCATATTCTCATTAGAGGAAGATGGAAATTTAGGAAAAAATTCAACGACTATGTTAGTCCTAAGTTGGAAGTTAGCAAAAATGTTGAACATTATTTTTATCAGTTTCTCGATTTTTACAAAATTATCCGAAGGTGCGAAAATAGCAAAATCAGAGAAAAGTGCCTTCAAATGCATGTAAGCTTACAAAGGGATGTATCATGATATAATAAATACTACCTCAATGGGTTAATGGTTGAATTGTAATTCAACTTTGATAACATGGGAAAAAAAGGTTCGAGTCGGCTCTGAATCAAAACTACTATTTTAAAATAGTTAAAAATATGAATAGATTTACTTAACCGATTCTATATAAAGTGAATTATTTTAATGAAAATCTAGGCAAAAATACAAATTTTGCAAATATTTTGATAGGATTGTCTAAGAAAAATAAGAAAAATCATAATCTTTGACCTAAATGAGCTTTGTCCCCAATGAGCTCCTAATGAGAAAAGCTATTCGATTTTTTCTAAATTTCACACGTAGCCGTTTCAGACCATATAGCAAAATGTTAAATCTCGCGAGTTTCAAATAATTCCGAAGATGAACTTTCGGTACCAACCAGGTGTAAGCACGCAAAAGAATTCCTAAATGACATTTTGGAATGGTCTCACGCGGGATAAGAGCTATCCCGTCGCTTTTCACATAATTATTTATCGACCTTTGTTCAAAACCCGTGGGGAAAAGCTAGATAGAAAAACAGTTCCTATCTCGGAAATAAAGCACTCAATCAGAAAAATGGCCTCAATTTTGGGTGAATTTCTATTTGGGTTATACAAAAGGAGTCAAGAAAAATTATAAAATTCCCAGAATATAATTATTTGCTAAAATGCAAAAATTTTGCACGACATTTATGACTTTATTTAGCGCAGTTAGAATGATCTGATTTATATCAAATATGCATTATTTAGTTCGATAGATTGCTGCCAATTTGAAGTAAATTTTAATACAAATCTCTCACAGAAATCCTCTTCTCTGTTGGCACTAGATTTTCACAAGCTTCTCTCGAGGCGAATTTTTCACCAACAAAATCATTCGCCATAGAAAAGAGCAGAAATAATCATTTGGTGCCAAGTCCGAACTCTTGGAGTTTCCGGCGAGCCACTATCGACAGGTGTAGACTGGCAATTCCCTGATGGAACACAAGTCATCTAATAGACCAAAGCTGACTGTTTCTGGGCAATTGCTACTTTCTGGCGGTCCAATTGTTTACAGTATAGATCTAAATTAAGATTTTGGTCATAGGGGAACAGCTTATTATTTATATACACAAATATATATTTTCAAAATTACAGCATTTTTTGGTAACACTTCGAGCGCTGACCCCTACTTTCTCTAAATATATATATATATATATATATATATATATATATAGTTATGATTTCCTACCAATCCACCCAAACACACAGCAAAATCTTCCCGATTGTCAATCTTAGTTTGGCCATCAAATAACCCATTTTTCCTCACCATTCACCATCTGCTTCGGAAATGAATCGAATTTCGGCAGCTATCCGCAGATAGCAACTCGGCTCATGAGGTGTTTTTGCGTTAACTCGTATGGCACGCCTACCTCAAACTTTTTTTTGTGCTTTCCAGTGCCAGTGCTTCCGAACAAGTTCTTGTGTAATGTTTAGTTCTTGCTCATATGATGGTAGATTTTCTTTATTCTATCGATATTTTCGACAATTAATCTTCCACAATGTGTTGCATTTTTGACATCCAAATTACCGCAATCGAATCGACGAAACAAAAATTGCGAATGATTCGCTGTTACCGTATTGGGACCATAAACACTATTCACATTCAGCCACATAGCTTGGGTTTACGCCTTCGTCGCAGAAAAACTGTAAAACATGACATGTTTTCTTTTTGCTTCTGCCGATATCTAACGTGTCCTCAAACGATACTGAGTTAAGCAATTACAAACAAAACTTTCTGAGTAGTTTTTTGAGTACAAAATCGTATCTTCCCAACGCCATCTGACGTAACCGGAAAACAACTATATAGGGCAAGGTATAGATTACTAAGGCCATCTATTGGAAAAAAGATATCTTTCTTTTATTACACCATGGAGCAAGTATTATCTGTAGAATTCAACTTTCTCTCCCTCTCGCCCTCTCTGGTTAAATTCATGTATATAATTGTTTATAGAGGGCTCTGAAATCCCTATTCGGATAACAATTTTTGCTCATATTTTGAGTGAAATTCAAATTTTTGGCTAACAATGCTTTCCAGATAACAATAATGTCTTTGAAGAGTATAGCATCATTAAGAGAACTTTTAATTTCCAAGTATGTTAACAAATTATGTCAATATTACGTATCAACCCACAATTCCGAAAACACTTACAGCACACCCCCACCTCTCGCTATCCCATCATCTCACTCTGACTGACAGAGACTGACTGCAATACATTTTATGTTCTCATCCATTTCTTGTTTTTATCCATATTCTTACAAATGAATGACAACAATGTGCTTCGACAGCGAATTCTATCCAAATTAAGTGGAATTTGCAGCGTTTTGAGCGTAGTTAGTTCACGATTGTTCGCGTATTCCCCTAGAGGAAGAATTTTACCATACAATTAATTTACCTGTATGAATTCTTCCCTGTGACTATGCCTTATATTTCACGGTTATCGTGTTACCAGATGTCCAGCCTTACAATATGATGTTTTACATTTGACAATTTCGATCATGATTTATTACAAATTTATATTTATTTATTATATTTTTTTTATACATTTGTGCTCCCAATAATACCGCATAAAATACCCAAATTGTCTCCCTACATTTGAGGGCCTTAGCAAAAACTCTTGATTTTTTACATTTCATTACATAAAGTTTTCATTTATTTAAGCTTTCTTGAATTTAGTATTTTTCTTTCTTTTTGTTTTGCTTTTTTCAAAGAACCAAAACTATTATCCTCTAATCTTTCGACTGAAGTCCAATATCATAAGAAATTTCATGGTTATTTCATTTTTAAAAACTAAAAATAAACCTTAAGACATCACATTGCTTACTTGGCCGCACCGACTGACCAACACGGCCAATGACAAAGACAGTCGTCATTGTAGCAGCTCCTCAGACCAGCATCTTTGTGCGCTGTCACCGATGACATTCACACCAAACCAAACAGAAATCCGCTCAAATCTAGACAAAATGACAACAAACAAAGGGCTCACATCGAAGTATAATTCCTTGAAATACTATCGTGTAATCTGTCACTTGTATTTCACGAATAGACGGCTGCAAATGAAACAAATAAATGAAAACAAAAAACACACTCCAGATTCCACAGAAGAAGAATGCATAAAAAATCGCATCAGAATTTCAAAATACCAGCGATCGAGGCAGAGGGGTAGTAGATGGGTAGATGGGTAGGTAGGTAGGTAACGAAACAAACATACTCGTACTAAGATTCTAGGCTTTAAATCACTCTGACTATCTTTATATAGAGGAGGTATGACAACAACAGCCGACATCCACCAACATTCAAAACATCAAATGGAACTTAACATCCATAAGATGGATGGATAGATGGCTGAATGCGGAATGTGCCTTCTCTCACATTGGGGGCTTAACATTGAGTGGGGAGTCTGCTGACGCGCCGGTTAGTACAAGCGTCTAGTTTGGTACTTCAGTTACTTCACTTTACTTACTCATTCAATAGCCTGTGACTTTATGGTAAATGTGAATGTTGCCTTTATGATCGTATTATCCTTGACCTCGAAATGAACAAAATGCAAAACCATCTACCCAAAACCGATTTACATGCCTACATTCTTACATTCGTACTTACTCACTTACATACTTACTTTTTGATTCCTTTCTATGTAGTTCTGTCTCGGTGTTGTTGCCTTCTTGTTTTTCCTTCTTTAAGTAATTTGCGTAAACAAAATCATTTGTCTCCCCCCTTATTTAACCAGCACTGCACTGCTGCTCTTCAAAGCCAAGAGATTACATGTCAGGTTACATGGCCCACAGTGTTAAAGTGGTGCCAGCGTAGAGGCAAAGGGGAGAGGCCTTATGGGCCAAGTTAACACGAGTGCTTAAAACGATACAACTCACGCAGAGACCCTTTGCGAAACGCTCCACATTATAACCATGAACGAGTGCAACGACGCATAACAAACATGGTCCACAGAGGAAGGCTTAAAGTGCACAAACATTTACATATATATTAGCACATACGTTGCACGGATGGATACATAGTAAGTGTGACTAAGTAGTTACAACTATAGTGCTCAAAGTTCTAGAGTTCTGATATGCAGTAACCGGGTATTGAAAAGGGTAGAAATTGCTTACGATTACATTTACCTAATTCGAAGTGCGGATGGCTGTTATGATGAACGATGCTACCAAGATGTTATTTAAAGATGGTGATAGAGTTTCCCCTTCCAAAAGATGATCTGGAAAAAGTGTCTCTTTTCAATATTAATCTGAAATAAAGTTCCAAAGAACTCAGTGTAGATTCAACAAGTTGATGCAACTTGTCACAAAGCTAATTTAAAGAATCTACCTCAAGGCCTACCGGTTCTTCTACATCTGATTTTTTCTTATAAAGTTATTGCAAACAAGAAGTTTGCAAAACAAAACCAACGAATTTGGATGACTTAAAGCAATATAATTGAAGGGCAATTGCAGCAGTTGTCTCTCAAACCCTCCTATAATTGAACATATGTGGATGTCATCTAAATTTACTTGTTTTTGAAAGCTATTAAAAAGACTTAACACAAAAGTTTTATTTTTCAATACCATAGACAACAAATTAATTCATACAGACTAAAAAAAGGGTTGAGTTTCTTAATGTAGCAGCATCCATTAGCCACCCTGTACATGCACGCACCTTTCATGTGTATCGTGTGGTTCGGAATATTCGTTCGGTTTTTAAAAGAAAGTTATTTACAACTATATATACATAGTCCTGCCATATGTTCTGTTACAAATATAAAACGCGATAAAAAAAACCAATATTCATATTGTATTCAAAATTATTTCATTTATTAGAAGACAATATTGGTTATTAAAAAAAATTGTATTCACTCGAAATGGCCGCCTTTTGCTTTAACACAAGCTTTCAAACGGTGTGGCCAAACGGTGTGTGGGCTATAGCCGCACGTACGATTTCCATGGAGATTGAGGACGCTGCTCTGGTTAATGCTGTTTTAAGGCTTCCCAAATTTCTGTGGGGAGTCTTGCAAGCCATATTCTCCAATTCTGACCACAAAGCATAATCCAGTGGATTGAGATCTGGACTCCCTGATGGCTAATCTTCTGCTGCTATAAAGCCAGGAATATTGACTCTGAGCCACTCCTGCGTGGTTTTAGTTTTGTGCGCAGGAGCAGAGTCCTGTTGGAAGATCCATCTACGTCCATTGAAAAGGGTATTGGTCAAACCCCTCTAACACATCTTTTTGGTAAACCTTTGCACCAGTTTTTACGCCCTTTTCACAGAAATGGAGGGATGTGACACCATGGTGGGAGACCCCCCACCAAACCATTACGGAAGAGGGATGATGGCCACGTTGAACCCTTGGAACAACTTTTTTCGCGTCCTTAGATGAAGTGGCATAAATCTTGTCATTTTGTTTGTTGAAAACTTCTTCCACGGTAAAAATTTTCTCATCCATAAACAGAATGTTTTCATGGCCATTGTCCGCGTGCTACTGCAAAAGTCGCTTGCATCTTTCCAGCCTAATTTTTTTTAGCTGAAGAGTTAGAAGATGCCCCGTGGACCGACGATAGGCTTTCATCTGCAGATCATCCCGAATCAGCCTAGACATGGATCTGGTTGATATATCCAATTCCTTGGACATGATTTTCTGCTTTCTAAGGGGATTTCTCCGAATTCTTTCACGCACTGCCTTTACTACCGCACTCGTATGGACAACGCGCGGGCGACCACTTTTTGGCCTGTCTTCTACTCCAGACAATTCGCCGAAGCGAGCAATAGCACGATAAATGAACATTCTTGATATTCCGAGTGGTTTTAGCAACTCGAAAATTTGGCCAGCACTCTTTCCGCACTTATGCAACACTATTACGCCGACTCGATTCTCTTTAACGCCCCACTCCATGTTAATAGATTGCAAACTGAAACCAAACTGACTAGTATTCTTCACTAATCAGTGCATGTGTTCTGAAAAAAAAGTTAACGGTTCTATTCCCGCAAGAAGTTTTGAACGATAAACGCTGGAAATTGTGTAACAGAACATATGGCAGGATTAGGTATACTCGTATAAGAAAACAATTATTTTTATCTATTATATAATCTCTTCATTTTGTTAGTAACTTCTTCCCACCTCTGACTGAGCTTTTTAATACCTTTCTCATAAAACTCGTGTGGTTTTTCTGAAAAAATCAGTCAATTCGATTTTTTACTTCCTCGTCGTTATGGAAAGACTGCGAAATAGGTGATAGTTGAAGGGGCGAGGTCTGGGGAGTACGATGGGTGAGGCAAAGCTTTCCACCCAAGCTCTGACAGTTTTTCAACGGGTCCGCAAGACAGTGTAAAGCCTCGGTAAGAGAGTGAGGTACCCCATCGGGGTTACTTACAAATCCGAGCTCTTTTGGGACCCCGTGAACGGTTGAAACCGATTATTGCAGTTATTTTCCCAACTTTTGTACGGGAATTAACAATAATTAAATCTCTGACCTCCTCGGAAATAATTTCTTCTGATCATCCTGATCTGGGAGCATCCGTTACGAAGAAGTCTTCCGTAGAAAATCTTACTTCCATTTGATCCGTTTTCTTCATAAACAGACTTCATTTTTCAGCTAACTTCAGCAGCCGTTTTTCCTTTTCGGAAATAATACTGCATAATATGCCTAAAATGCTCTTTTTCACTCATTTTTTCCACTTTCTAAAATTTTTTTTAAAAACGTTATAACCCCACTCACGACTCCTGAAAATATGAACAGTATTCGAGGATCTGATACTGTAACAGCCATTCGCAAGCAATTTTGATTTCGTTGATTCTCGCTGTAGTATCGAGTTTTCTTCAAAAACTCAAAAGCATACATTATGCTAAAGACATACAAGAATGAGTCAATCCCGATCCCGTGTTCATAAAACGAATTACTACTAACACGACACGAATTCACGAGTTTGACATGCAAATCTGCCGTACCGAACATATCGAATTTATTCATTGCAAAGTTAATGCAAATCTGGAGTCTTCGGCTATAAATCCCATTTTCGACTCTGCTCATTGCCAGTTAGTGAATAAACATATCCGGAAATTTTTTGGGACACATGACAGCATCAGAACGAAATCAATGATGCATTTCATAAAATTTACCATCTGCTTCATATCTCGCGTTTCAGCTTTCCCGACTTAACAATAACCACTCACTCTGCACTCTGATATCAACCAGAGCTGGGATCTCCAACCATTTATGTTTAGAATGCTAGCGCTTCATCTGGTTCTTTTCATGTTGAATGGAAAATCCTTTGTCTCTCTCTCTCTCTTTCATATTGCATATAAGCATATAAGCGGCAGACAATATAAGCCATAAATGAAGAAAAAACACTTAAAATGCACATGTTGGCAAGCTGCTAGAAGAGACCGCAAAAGAAATGTTGCATGCCAAAAATCAAAAAAAAAAAAAAAAAAGCGGCGCACTAAGCATCAACAACGGCTTTGACCATCCGCTCAAATAATTGCTTGGCGTTTAAAATTTAAAGCAAATCCTTTTAACTTAACCCCTGAGGGAGTCTTTATGACAGCGTATTTAATTAGAATAAGTGAGAGCCAAAATTCAATGAAGAGAATCAATGGAATAGTTTAGACTTGTTATTCGCATAGTTAAGATTATGATTAGCAGTGCAGCTGAGACAATCATCTCAGTGTAGCTGAGACCATCGTCTCAGTGCAGCTGAGACCATCGTCTCAGTGCAGCTGAGACCATCGTCTCAATTGCAGCTGAGACCATCGTCTCAGTGTAGCTGAGACCATCGTCTCAGTGCAGCTGAGACCATCGTCTCAGTGCAGCTGAGACCATCGTCTCAGTGCAGCTGAGACCATCGTCTCAGTGCAGCTGAGACCATCGTCTCAGTGCAGCTGAGACCATCGTCTCAGTGTAGCTGAGACCATCGTCTCAGT
>JAHXMU010000146.1:1541670-1559665 GCA_019455685.1 Philornis downsi | reverse complement strand
CATTCATTACATATACATACATATATTATAAATATATATGTATCATATATATATGCAAACTATGTAATATATATACACCTATACTTGTAATGAAACAGTTTTTGCAATTAAAAAAAACTGCTTACTTTTTTTTAATTATAACTGCTTTTCTCTATAACACAAAATGTGCATGAGGGAAATGTTGTACCCCTCTGACTAAAATGTGGGCTCAGTTACAATGAAATGAAAACGTTTCATTAATGTCGATCAATCACTTTATTCGATTGAATTGTTAACTAAAACCACATCAATTTTGTAATAGTAAATGTCATTGAAATCCAAATTTTACAAAGTCTCAACAGCCCCGCCATGTTGTCGTCTCCGACATCGTGTCCGTCCATCCGTTTCCGCCTTGTTAGCAATAATGCGCTTTGACTTTTGTTTTGCCTCACAACGGTCATTAAGTGAAAATTAGCGAAGAAAGCCATCATCAGAAGAAAGAAAAAAAAACCGCTCAACAATAGAGCAATAAGGCGAGCCAAAGTGGAAGAAAAACAGTCTATACTCGTAGATAGGAAAAAAACTCTCTATTCAATAGCAAAAAAAAGGTCTGATTTTTCTTCTTTTATTTTGGGAAGGGGGGATGGGGGTGAATTATCATTGTCAGCGAAAGTCAAAAGCAACAAACGAACGAACAGACAAGATATAGACTAAGCTTGGTTCAAAGAAAAAAAAAACGTCCTCACGTTCATAGTGGTCTTTCGTTTGTCATCATAGGTTCAAAACCATTTGGAATGATGAGGTCTCCATTTCAAGAGTTTTCGGAATCATTTGTATTTTGCGGATCACCAGTGGTTTCGGTTTTACGTTTTTCCATCATCAACTAACTCCTCCGTCAAATTTACACTGAGATCTACATCAATATTTGCCATTGTTCAATACTCCTCGAAAACGGACCAACTTTGCGTAATAACATGTAAAACTTCCTCAGTTTATGATGAAATTTGGGGGGAAAAGACTCAATTGAATAACGATCGGTGGCAGTAATCAAAAAATGCAACTTAAATATGAAACAACATAATATTGTAAATCTCAATTAGATTGACGTAATATGTACGAGTATGTGCTAAAAAGTTGTGGCGAGAAGAATCAGAGAAACATTCATTGAATATGAAAATAATGTTTAAACATATACAAATTATGAATATTTTCCATTTCAAATGGATCCGTTTATTTGTATTATTGCGATTTGGTTATATTCAGTTGCAATTTCAATACAAAATCGATATGTTTAGTGGCTGCTCGCTCATAGACGGCTGTTTGTGAGAGGTTGGAACAGTGGTTTAAACGCATAACGTTTGGAGGAATCCTTTAAAATTAACAGTCATTGAATAACTATTGTCATTATTTCTATCAACCAATAATAGTAGTAAAAAATAATGCTTACCGATGTCAATAATTTACTTTATGGTCATGGAAATGAACGCTGCTTTATAATTGAACTGTTGCAAAACTGCTTTCGGATGGCTAAAAGCAGTCTCTTACACATTTAGTCAGTAGAAAACTTATTTTAGGCATGATATTTCATCAAACCACAAAAAAAACGTCATTAGGAGTATTTAGAGCTATTATACGATTTCGGAAAAACTGCTCCATAACTGCTTATGCGTATTATTATTAAAATATTTACAGTGAAATCAACTCAGCCCATGGATAAATATATCCTAATGTAACTCAAGGTAAAAACCAACAATCAATTCGTTTGAGAACATTTTCATTGCATTGCATTAAGAAATTAAAAACAAGTCTAAACCCACGTCAAACCTGCAACGTGCTTTCCCTCTTTGTGAATGAAGAAATTTATAAAAATTGATTCAGAATTAAAAGAAATAAATAAGGAGGAGTAAACATAATTCTCTATAAATAAAGTTGTTCACTAAGAATTTTCAAAAACAAAATTTGTATGCGAAAAACTGCTGCAAACCTGCACCTGGATATTTAAACTATTAAACAGCACAAGTTTAATTGAAACAGCATTTTGAAAGAAAATTTAACAAGTTAAACAAGCTTCTTCAGTTAATGAGGAAATCTTCGAAAATGTTGCTGTTTTGAAACTACTTCTAGGTGGCTAGTATAGAGAGTTTTCAATAAAAATTACGTCATTTCATAAAAAACAAACGGCTAAGGATTCATACCTACAAAAAAACTCAAATTGGGCTAACCTTATATATATATATAGATATATATATATATAAATATATATGTATATATATATATATATATGTATATATATAATATGTATATTTAAACAAGTAAATATCTATACATATATAGGTATATTTAATTTAATTTAATTAATTAATTTAATTTAATTTTTTTGCAGGAGTTTTTCAAATTTTCTTTTAGAAAGTTCACTAAGCCACAACTTTTTTATAGAGAATTGTTTATTTTTTTTTATATTTATATTTATATACTCGTATATATATAGAATTTATAATATAAAATAAAACGTAATATAATTTGTAATGTAAAATATCTTGCATCGCATAAATGGGGTATGAAAGAACTCTTAACATTCAGTGAGTTTTAACGCATACCTATTTTAAGATGCATTAAAAGGGACCTAATCTTATTGGCGATTCCTGGCGACGACTTTGAGAGACACGTGACCTAATCAATCATGAGTAAACAATAATGGTGGACATTTTAGTCACATTTTCTGTATCTTGGAATGAAGAAAATTGTGGAAGGTTTTATAATAAAAACAGTTTTAATTCATATTGCATAATCCTCATGAAAATTTTTCAGAAAATACCCATTTTATGTCCAAAAACCTCGTCCGAAATTATTCACAAAATTACAGTTTAATTAAAATAATGTAAATAGAACATCCCATTTGTTTAAAAAGTTATAATTCGACACATATTGGTTAACATTTTTAGAACAGCTTCAAAATTATTGGAATAATAACACTATTTTCGCTTGCTAAGAAGTGGAATTTCATAATGGTTCATGGTCATGGTTCAATTTGCGATTTTAATGGACTGAAACGAATTCTTATTTAAAAGAGCCTTTAATTTTGGTTTCGGTATGTACAAAACTGATTTTAAATTGCTTTCGGCTATCCCAAATAGAATTTCCACGTATAAAACTGCTTTACTTCCAATGGATAATCGATTAAGCCCAATTCCGTTCCGAAGAGCTACAATCCAAAACTTTTTAAAAAATCTTAGGAATTGATTCAAAATTTCTAATGTAACAAAATTGTTGCTGGGCGTCTTGTGAGGGGATTTCTCAAAAAGAAATAAAAACAAAACAAACTGTTATTTAATGCAACCGTGGCGCGATTTTTAGTACATATGACTAAAGTTCGCATGATCGCAGGTTCAACCCCACATATAGCCAACTATCATTAGTTTAATAGCATTCACCCCGATATGACTGCCGAACACTTCGAATTGTAGAGTAATCGACAAAACCTTTTAGTGTTTCTCAAACTGTGAAACTCATGAGATGGAAGAAAATTTTTTTCTTTCTTATTTAACGCAAACAATAAACATTTCGGAGCATTTTATGAAAAATTTCGATGAAATTTTGGTACTTTTGTCTTTTCAATACCACAATAAAAACTAATACACATATAGGCTGATCCATTTAGTGGTTTGGCCGTTTTGGCAAGGCTGCCACCTGTTAAATACCTGTCATTTGAAGTGTTATTTATTTAGTGAAAGATTTGCCATTTACGAATACATATCGTCTAGCAACCTAAGAACGCGTAAAAATAGTTAAAACTTACTACAATAGTGGTGATTCAAACGTAGGCACTTTTCGTGCATTACAGGGTGATTATGAACGTCATTATCAATCTATTGTGCAAGGAATTGTCAAAAAAATAAAAAGATTTTTGAATAAACTGGAAGCGTTACAGATATGATCAGGCCTGTACATCATCGTAATGTACGCACTGCCGAAAGTATCGATTCTGTTAAAGAAAGTGGAGCGGATAATCCGAATTTCAATTCAGAGAATATTGAATATTATGAACGGGACAATATGTGGTTTCAACAACACAACAATACTACTGATTTGGACTTATTGCAAGAGAAGTTTCCCGATGTTCCCGCAATTTCACATTTTGGTGACATCAGTTGGCCACCAAGATCATGCGATTTGACGCCGTTATACTTTTTTTGTGGAGCTCCGTCAAATACCATGTTTAGGTGGATAATCTCTAACATTCGTCAAGTTATCGCCGAGTTTACTTTTGAAATCGCAAAATAGATAACCCGGTACAATATCTTAGGATTCTATTAACGAAAATAGTGCGTTTTAGACCAAGTTGGTCTCAGAAAAGTTGCAAACCGGAGTGATTTAAGCAAATTTTTAGAAATGCTGCAAAATTATTGTAGTAACAACACCGCTTCGTGCTGTACCCGTATAGTTAAAGAATAACTGAGTCAATCAACGAAGAAGAAGATTGAATCAATGAGAAATAAATTCAAAACTAGTTTCTAATAAAACAGGAAAATCTTGCAGCAAATCGGGAACGTTTTTGGTATTTGAAAAACTGCTTCTAAAGTGCTTATGGCAACAATAGATATATTTCCAATTATACAAATAAAAGCTGCGATTCATATCATTTTCAGCAAATTTTGAGAATTGCTGCAAAATTTTTAATGTAATAAACCTTTATATCTGGTGAAGGAATTTTTCGAAACCAAACTCTTGCAGTGAGGTTAACAGATACAAACATAATCACGAAAAAAAGAACGAAACAAAAGTCTATAGCAATTTAGGCATCTCTCCTTATTTTCTAACAATTTTCAGTATTTGAGAAACAAATTAGTTGGTTTAGCATAAATAAATAGTTCAACTATTATTTCTAAGCAGAAAATAGTAAGTTTAAGTAAGTTATAATAACTACGTTGAGTAAGTTATAATTTTATTTCCTTCATTGTGCATTAAAACACCGTATTTTTTTAACAATCTAGCGATTTATCATATCCCTTTCGAAAAACCGCAATTTGGAGCATTTAAAGCGAATTTTTAGTTAATTTTTGTTGACTTAGAAACCAAATTTCTATTCTAAACATAATTTTTTGTAAAGCAATATGAACCCTTAACTTATTTCGCTAGCTTTTATGGAAACACGTCGAAAAACAGCTACAGAACATTTAGTTTAAAAACTGCTTCCGAATGTTTAGTATAGAAGTTTCACAACAAAAACTGATCTTAATACTGAGATAATTACTTACTTACTTAAATATTTTATTACTGAAACAAATAATACTTAAAGAAAAGCGAAAATAGGAATCAACTTTGGAAAAGCTATAAAAACTGCTTCTGGTTCTTTTCGGTTGTCGGGTTTTACGCCATAAAAACGGATTCAATAAATTCAAAATTGCAAATGTAAATCATAAACATAAATCTTTATAAAAACCGACAATTCAAGGCATTTCCACTATATTTTCGAAAAATTGAGAAAATGTTCCAAAACTGCTTTTGTGTACCTACAGAGAGTATCATGCAACAAAAACTGCATCTGTAGTTATAAAATAAATATCTTAGTGGTTCCTGAGGACATTTCCTATAAATCTGAAAATAACATTGCAAAGATCACTGTCTGTACAATGTCTGTCCAAGCCCCCACGAAACCAAGCCCCCTTTGGTTAGGCCAGCAGCTAAAAAATTGTTTAGCTCTTTCTGGTTATTGCTAAAGTTATTGTTGTAATCGTTATTATTGCTGTTGTTGCAGTTTTCACATGATTATTATAACATTATAAGCGACGGTAACCCGCATCTCAATGGCGATAGTTAAAAATCATTGGCGGTATTTTCCACAGTGTTTGTTGCCCTGCAGCCCCTTTAGCTGCTCTCTAAGGAGTTCTCGCAATGACTGTAAACTTGTTAAATGCATTGGCCAAAATGTATAAATTATTAGTAGAGCAAGTTTGGTTTTTCTTTTTCGGCTTCTTCAGTTTTAAAGAGTATCGCTGCTGAGCCATTGGAATGAATGCTCATGTTCGGCTAAAACTTATTCAAATGAAGTCTAACGCAGGCACAGGAGATACTGAAAATATCTTGAAATTTCGTTGACACAAGAGGTGGTGGCTGTAAGCGAACGAGAAGGAGGAGGAGGAGAAGGAGAAGGGGGAGAAGGAGCAATAGTTGAAGGCAGAACTTGGCTGTAGTATTAGCAAGTCTCTGACCATATGCGTTGGCTGTTGGTCGCTTGATTACTTGCTTGGAATTTATTCATAATATCTCTTGTTTGCTAGCATGTTGTGGCTTTGTTAATGCTGTTATTGTTGTTTTATTATAAGCTTAACTTGGCGACTTCAACTTCGATTTCAATATTTTTTATTACTTTTTTTCCATTTTATTACTGCTGAGTTAGCCGAGGTTGCCTTAGGTACCGTCGTTGGCTTACAGCTGACGCTTGAGTTTTTCTTTTTGTGTTTTTTTTTTCTAAATTTTTGCTCGCAGTCTCTTAAGCTGGCGCCATCGAACACTTTCGGGAAGTATGGTTGACTGACTGATGTCATGTTTGTGCTACGAGTACATGCAACTTACCAAGTAATTCAGATTATTAATCAGATTATGACAAAGAAAAATCTGAAACCAACAGCCAGTCAATTCATCTCCATGCCGAGTCGCATGAGAGTAGTGGTGGGTACTCGTATGTTCATCATCATTATTGTGTCCAAGATTCTGCATATAGAATTCATTGTTTGTACTAATTGCTAAATGTTTCCAGCTTTATTATTTATTATGATTGAGTCATAAATAATAACAAATAAAACTAAATTATGGCAATAGCATGTAAATTCCTACAAAATCATTGCGCTTAATAGCCAAGACCCCGATGAAAACGATCATTAACGTCTGGGTAATGATCAGACACATGTGGCATTCCCTGAAGCAGCCATACAAGGCAAAAGTCAAGGCTACTTTGGAAAGAATCACAGAAAGTGGCAAAAAAATATAGAGAAAAAAATTAACACGCAGTAAATCGTAAAGTATTCGGTAAAGAAATTTCCCTTATCGATATGATTGAGTTCCTGGTATGTTAGACTAAGTCATTGTCAACCAAATATAGAAATTTCAGTCAAATGAACTGTCATACACATACCTACAGCCAACGTCCTTATCCTATAGTGGAAAAGTATGAGGTGTGTCAAAATTGGCTTAAGAAACCGGTAGATTCTTACAAAGGGTGGAATTAACTGACAACGAAAAAACAAATCTTGAAATCTTTTTCTTAAAAATTACAAGGGTATGAGAAAGGTCTCAAAACTAGCCAACCTAACGTATAGATTGCAGCCAATTAGTTTCGAAATAATTCTTCTTCTTCTTCTTCTGTGGCGACTGGAATAGACAGTCTTATCTATTATACGCCGCCCGTAGAAAACAAATCCTAATCCACTTCGATCCTCTGCACTTCTCCTCCAATTCGTCACACCAAGCTTCGATAGTGCTTCGATGAAAATAATTCTATTGGTAAAAAGTGGCAACCTTATAAAACATATGTTTTAAGTTTCAACCCGTCTCGTTGTTTAGTATAAATACAAGGTGTGATAAAAAAACGGTTTTTTTTTCAAATTTCGTGAGTTACGTACGAGTATAGTACATAAATTAAACCTGTCATTAGAATGGCAGATACTAAAAGGGGTGTGGCAATGCGGGTAATTTTTACTCTCGGAACTATGTTTGTGAAGGAAAAAATTTAATTGAATTCAGTTCAACTACTTGGAAGATATGAAACTAAGTTTGCATGGGTTTAACCCCCCTTTTTGTATGGGAGGTACCACAAGGGGCGTGGTTACTTGTCCAATTTTTCCTTAGTTTTACCAAGCAATGTGAATTGTTAAACTAGGAAAAAATATAAATTATTTTAATCTACTGCTTATAAATAGGAGCGAAAGAATTGAATTTGACAAAGTCAGCAAATCAATTTGTATGGAAGGCGCTAGGAGGGGCGTGGAAATTCTTTAAATTTTCACTCTCAAACATTTAGCAAACGCTTAATATGTACCAAAATTGGAGTAAAAGATACAAACCTCAGAATATATGAGTTAAATCGGTCATTTGTATAGAAGGTACCACAAAGGACGAGGTGATGCGATTCATTTTCATTTTTTCATTCTCATGAAAAATATGCGCCAAATTTGACACTATTTTGTAGAACTTTTTTGAAATATATTAAGTTAGGAATATATGGATTAAATAAAACATTTACATGGCAGGCGTGGTTAATCAGCCAATCCTTTCAAATTCCGTTAAGCAATACAATAGATAGAATAGGTTACTGCAGTCAACCACTTAGGAGTTTAGAGGAAATATGAAATTTGAGAAAATCAGTAAATTTTTGCTGAAATTAATAAAGGGGATGGATAGATATGACCCATTTATAATCCCAATAGATCGGCAATCTATTTAAATGTTGGGCTTAGCCAAGCTTTTAAAAGTTTCATAAAGATTTACTGCAATTATCTGCCTGGCAGAGGGATGTTACATTTTTGGCGCAACAAATAATATCTGTGGTCATAAGGAATAACGATTTAAATAAAGTTCGGGCAAAGTCGGTTTTATTCTTTTCTGCTGTTGTCTTTATTTAGACACATGTTTGAGTCCAGTGCCCAGTCTAAAAGTCGATATAGTTCACAAGTTATAGAACTTTTCCAAAAGAGTGATGCTGATATGAGTTCGCACTGATATTTATTTATGTGAATGAGCCAGAAATGCATCGGTTGCTGATTCTACTAGACAATTTTCGTACTTTCAAAACTAATAGAAAATTGCATAGAAAGAATATTAGTTGTATATACATCTTAATGAGCACAAGAATAGAGGCAGACGAGTGTAAAAGATTGTGAAATATTACAGCATTTGACCCAATCCGGTTACAATTTGGAAAGGTGATTCTCAGAATCAGGCCAGAGATTTAAAAATGCAATACTAAATAGAATATAAGTATTAAACGTGATTCAATTAATATAAATTGTGGACCCACTTTTAATATACAGGGTGTCTTTGTAAATATTATGCTGTTTTAATAGTCAGTTCTAAAATTTAACACATCGCTTAATGAATTTCTGTGATAATGTGACTGTTTACAACGCTACAAGATGTTGATTTCTTCCACTACCACTTTTAATTTTCATTAGAAAACAAATTCTTATGTTATTACGAGAACCTTTACAAAAGTTTAGTATAGTTTCGGTTTTGATATTCTAAATTTATTTGAAGCGGACAAAAAATTTGTTTCTGGTGCATATGGAAGACAACAACTCACTTCATGCATTGATTCGTTTTCTTCTTCAAAACCAAATTAGAAACTTACATTGATTCTGTTTCTTTGCCGAAACATAATGAAACAGATATTTCGGTTGGAGAAACTGAGGCGAAAATATAGTTTTATTGAATTTTATCAATTAATCTGAATCAGAATTGAATCTAAATGTAGTTTCGTTTCTTAGCAGAAAAAAAGACTGGCGCCAACAAGCAGCGAAAAGTAAAAACAGTTCAATTAATTTATTTTCGGAATTTGTAATACCAGGCTCTCCGAAATTTTCACAGCTAATCAAAAAATTTTTTTTATTTATTTATTTATTTATTTATTTATTTTTTTTTTTTTTTGAATTGAATAATTTTTAAATGTAATATAAACAAAACGACATGCATTGATCCGTTTTCTCTTTGAAAACAAATTAGAAACCTACATTGATTCTGTTTCTCTACCGAGAGAGAATAAAAGAGATATTTTGATTAGAAAGACTGAAACGAAAATATAGTTTTATGCAAATTGATCCATTAATCTGAATCAGAACTGAATCTTAATGTAGTTTCGTTTCTTGGCAGAAAAGAAAGAATGGCGCCCACCTGCAAATGGGAATGATAAAAGTGGTTCAAATAATTTATAATACCAGACTCTCCAAAATTTTCATAGGAACTCAAAAATTTTATCTGTATTTTTTTTTTTTTTTTTTTTGGATTGAAAATTTTCGAATAAAATACAAACAAAAAGTTTGTTTGTAATTCCCTTTCATATACAAGAATTAAATTCAAAATTGTTTACAATTTAGTTTCCGATGTATAAAACACAAACAAAATGTGATACAATTTCGATTCGGTTACCCTAATCGAAATAGGAATTTTGTATATTTTTGAAACCAATCAAAACCATTTACGTGTTTGATTTCGGTTACGAATGCTGCTTATAAATTAACAGTTTATTTACTAAAAAAATTTAAAATAATCAATTTTTTGAAGTTATTCTAAAAATCGATTTTTATAATGGCATTTATATTGATTGTGCATCAAGTATGAGCATTTTTTAGGCGCTTCAAGTTTTCGAAATATTTCAGTTTTAATCTTTCATTTTCGAAGAATCCTTTTGAAAATGGTTTCTTTATGCAAATGATGACAACATCAACGTATGAAATGATCAATATATCTGCACTTACAAGAAAAAATGGCTTAACCACACATTTTTTGTTTGGACGTACGACTATTAAGCGTTTTCCAAAAAAAAATCGCTATTATGGGAATCTGTTATAACTTTTAAAATGTATGAAATTTTAAAATCACGCTTCGATAAAAACATATGTTTTTAGGATATAAACAATGTTAGCAAAAAAAAAGTGTTCTTTCTAATATCACTGACTAGAGATATTTCGTAAGTTTTCAAAAATCGCTGTTTTGAAAAATTGTTATAACTTGTAAACTACATCGAATTTTGGAATGGACATTGAACGTAAACATGCATCATAAAAAGTACAATAATAATAATGAATAAACTCGATTTTTCCTAACTACACTTAAGTCGATTTTCCTTGTAATCACGAATATGTATTTTGTGGTTATGATCATCAAAAAAAAGTTTAAAATCTTGGTATTTATTGCACTGAATGTGGGTAAAAATACGATTTCCTATTCGATAAAAACATGTATCTTTGGATATAAACAATGTTAGCAGAAAAAGTGTTCTTCCTAATATCACTAACTAAAGATATTTTGTAAGTTTTCAAAAATCGCTATTTTGAAAAATTGTTATAACTTGTAAACTACATCGAATTTTGGAATGGACATTGAACGTAAATATGCATCATAATAAGTACAGTAATAATATCGAATAAACTCGATTTTGGCCCAACTTAACTTAAGTCGTTTTTCATTGTAATCATGAATATGTATTTTGTGGTTATGATCATCAAAAAAAAAGTTTAAAATCTTGGTATTTATTGCACTGAATGTGGGTAAGAATACGATTTCCTATTATTTATTATTTATTAAATTTTAGTTTACTCAACAAAAAGTTATATTTAAAACATTTTTGTAATTTTTCCGAAGCGAGAAATAACCGATTAAGTTATTCATTACTCGAAAATGAAGATTTTAGAAAAACCGGCATAGGGTTTCGGTAAAAAAAAAATCAGTTTCGGCTTTGAATACTCTAGTTATGTTATATACTTGGATGATACACTCTCTATGAACGATCGCTTCATATTTTCTATCCATTATGAGCGTTCCCTGAAAAATTCTCATGCAAGTTTGCTAACATTTTCAGATTTTGTAGAAACTCTACTACTTTACTTTGACAATTTATTTCGTTATAAAACACTTTTTCCCCTGTCATTTTGTGCTGTTAATATTATTTTTCATTGAAATACATATTTTATGAATATCTTTGTCTCTTAATCTTAGAAATTTCTCCTCTACGACACCAAAGCAAGGCTTTCCACCACCACTTTCCGTTGCAAGTGCTTGTTACTGGTGCCACACGAAACCATCCATACATCCAAATGTACATTTGAATGTGTAATTTTATCAATGTTATCTCTACAATGAGATCATTTAGGAAAATGAAAAAAATTTACGCATATCTTGAACCAAAGAATCGGCAATAATTTATTTCTAACGGCAGCATCCACACACAAACACATAGACACACACACTTGCAACAGCAACATCACTTCATTTTGTTGGTTGCTGTTGCTGCTGTTGCACGTTTGGTGATGTTAACAAAACAAAGTCACAAAAAAAAAAAAAGATGCATACAACACCATCTAACAATAACAAAATGCATAACAGTAAATTGTTGTTTAACAGCGAAATTAGAACACGCAGTTTTTTCTCCACAGTGCGCAGACGCAACCGTTGACTCTGGGGCTCCGATGAGTCCAACTCTGCTCTAGACATGCCAAGCGAGTGTTGAACCACAGCAAACAAATCACACTCTGCCATCCAACAGTTTACTGCCTTTCTTGTGCTGTTGTTTGTTGTCTTATTGTTTTAGCATACTTTTTTTAATTTTATGCGTATCTGCGAGAGATTTCAAACATTTCTCATCGTGTTTTCCAATTTTACTTAATTTCCGTTTATTCTGGTTCCCTCCCATTGCAGGATGACATCGGCGATCAGTGCGGCTTAACCAAGGCCGGTTTGGAAGAGTACACAATGAGGTCCAATTCATTCTACGATAATCCCGTTCTATACCATCACCAGAAACAATCATCGTATGCCCAATCGGAAGGATATCACAGTTATGTGTCCAGTTCGGATTCAACATCAGCCACGCCAATGTTAGATAGGTAAGTGAAGGGGGATGCTGTAAAAATGGAAGATAAACTTGAACAAGAACACTGTAATACAGTCTAATATGGGCAATTATTTCAATTTTTTAATGTCCTAATTAATGATTTAATTTCACTCGATAATTTCCTGCACAGAAATATTTCTAGCATAGAAATGCTTTTGTTGAGAAATTATTTTCAATGGGAAAATTCTCCCTTAATGCAAGTATTTTGTATGTGAAAATGTCTCATATCTGAAGAATTGTTTTCCGCCTTAGAATATTTGCTATAAGGCACTATTTTCTATACAAAAACTGTTCCTATTTAAAGTGTAATAATCAAATTGGCTATAAAATACTATAAAACTTGGAAAGTTATTTTTATTTATTTCTGGCTAATTTATAACGAAAATGTCCAAGAGTCATTTCCCACATAAAAGTTTCTCATATACCAAGAAGTTTCCCAATCGAAATACTTTCTGTAAACAACAACAGCTTCTATACAACAAATATTTTCCATATGAAAATATATTTTCTTTACTAAAATAATTAATTTAACATTGAAAGAAAATATTTTCTTAGTCAGAAAATGTATAAAATATTTTCAAAGAGGAGGTCACACATTTCACTATAGAAAACATGTTTATTGTGCTCGTGTTTTCCTACAGAGAATGAATATAACAGTCATCCCCTAAAACCTGCATTTTATTATGGACGGTTCTCTGTTTAGAAAATACGGCGTTTTACGAGGGGCAACCTCATAAAACGTATGTTATGTGAATTTGTAAACATGGAAAAAATTGGTCACCATGTAATGTAATTCCATATTTCCGTTTGAAAGGTCTCCAACGTCCAACCAATAGTAAAACCGAACTATATTCTACTCTGGGGTCTGCTCCCCCGTTTACGATTGCAAAATATTAGATAGCAGAGTTTAAACGAGGCCGTACAAGCTGGCAAGACGAACACCGTAATGGTGGATCACGCGTGTCCACGCCAGACAACGTCAAAAACATCCACAAATGCATTTTCGTCGACTGAAGGTGGGCGAGCTAACTGAAATGACAGGCATTTCAAAAAGTGCTATACGTCGCATATTGACTGAAGATTTGAAGATGAAAAAGCTGTGCGCAAGAAGGGTGCCGCGCTTGCTTTCAATAGAGCGAAAACAGTGTCGTGAAGATATTTTAATAGAGTGTTTGGCGATATTTCACCGCTATAAAGCCGAAGTTTTGCGTCGATTTATAACCATGGATGAGACATGAGTCCACCATTTCACACCTGACAAAACAATAATTAAAGCAGTGGACTGCAATGCAAGAATCGTGTCCAAAGAAGGCGAAGAAGGGAAAAACCATCAACGGCGAATGTTATGCTAACATTTTGCAGTGTTTAGTTGACGAAATTGTAGAAAAAAGGCGGCATTTGGCGAAAGAGAAAGTGTTGTTTCATCAAGACAATGCTTCAGCTCAAACATTCAATACTGCGATAGCCAAAATTAATGAATGGAGTTCGAGTTACTTTATCACGCTCCTGATTCGCCAGATTTAGCTCCCCCGGACTATTTTCTATTTCCAAACTTGTAAAAATGGCTCGTAGCAAACATTTCTTTACAGAAAACTATAACATCAGAAAATAGTTTCTTACATTTTTCTACAAGAAAATAGTTCATCACATCAAGCGATTCCTTTGATAGAAAATAGTTTCTGCAAAAACTAAAAAAAGATACCTTCCTATAAAAAACGTTGTTATAGTACAGATTTTTTATATAAAATAATACTTTGCTGCATGAAGATGTTTTCAGTGGGAAACTATTTTCTATATTTTCCTGCAATAAACAATTTCCCAAAGGAAAACTTTCATGTCGGGAACATTTTTGCATAAAAATTATTTTGCTATGAAGAACCTTTCTTTCCTTTAAGAGCCAAAATAAATTTTCTCAAGGACTCTGTTTGCTAATGGAAATGTCTGCTATAGTAAATACATTTTCCTACAGGAAACATTTTACTTCAATTACGACTTTGCTACGGGAATCATTTTCTTCAGGAAATATTTTCCTATAGGAAACACTCTCCTAACATTTCCATACAGGAAACGTTTGCTTATGCGACGCATTTCCCTACATTTTCCAATAGGAAACGGTTTCCCTAGAAAAAAATTTTATATAACAAATATGTTCATTTTAAAACCAGCTTCCTGTAACAAAACATTTTCTTAAAAAGCAAATTTACATAGAATACACATTTCCTTACAGTAAACATTTTCCTGTATGAATAATTTTTAGATATAAAGTATTTTCCCATAGAAAACATCTCATAGGAAGCATCTCATACAGGAAGCATTCCCTTATGGAAATGCATTCGCCTACAGTAGACATTTTCCTATAGGAAACATTTTTCTACAGCAAACATCTTTCTGTAGAAAACATTTTCTTGTAGAAAGCATTTTCCTAACATTTTCATACAGATAACACTTCTTTATACGTAGCATTTCTCTACAAGAAACATTTTCCTATCAGACAAATTTTTCTATAACAAATATTTTCATTCAGAAAATATTTTCCCATAGCAAACTCTTTAACGGATACCTATTTACCAAAGAACGCCTTCCTAAAAAAAGATTTCTGTACCGAAAGTTCTTTCCTAGAAGTATTGTTTCCCTGTAAAAAACATTTCCCTATATGCGACCCTTGCTTACAGGAAAGAGTTTAATATGTCTATTTCTTACAGAAAACTCTGTCTATAAAAACCATTTTCCTGTGGAAACATTTTTCTGTGGGAAACATTTTCCTATAGGACACATTTTCCTATATGAAACATATTTCTATAGGAATCATATTTCTATAGGAAATACTTCGCTGCTGGAAATATTTTCCTATAGGAAACATTTTCCTATAGCAAACATTTTCCTATAGCAAACATTTTCCTATAAGAAACATTTTCCTGTGGAAATATTTCCTCTGGAAAACATTTTCCTATAAGACACATTTTCCTGTAGAAAACTTGTTTCTATAGGAATCATATTTCTATAAGAAATATTTCGCTGCTGGAAACATTTTTCTATAGCAAACATTTTCCTATAAGAAACATTTTCCTGTAGAAACATTTTCCTGTGGGAAACATTTTCCTATAGGACACATTTTCCTGTAGAAAACATGTTTCTATAGGAATCATATTTCTATAAGAAATATATCGCCGCTGGAAACATTTTCCTATAGGAAACATTTTTCTATAGCAAACATTTTCCTATAGGAAACATTTTTCTATAACAAACATTTTCCTATAAAAAACATTTGCCTGTGGAAACATTTTCCTGTGGGAAACATTTTCCTATAGGACACATTTTCCTGTAGAAAACATGTTTCTATAGGAATCATATTTCTATAAGAAATATGTCGCTGCTGGAAACATTTTCCTATAGGAAACATTTTTCTATAGCAAACATTTTCCTATAAGAAACATTTTCCTGTGGAAACATTTTCCTATAGGACACATTTTCCTGTAGAAAACATATTTCTATAGGAATCATATTTCTATAAGAAATATTTCCTATAGGAAACATTTTCTATAGCAAACATTTTCTTATAGGAAACAGCTTTGTGTACACTTTTCGATAAGAAACTGTTTCCTATAGGAAACATTCGTTTTTCCTATCGAAAATACCTTCCCATTGGAAACAGTTTGCCATAGAAAATACCCGTCCATAGAATACATTTTTGTGTAAGAAATGTAAAGCACGTTTATTTAAAAAAAATAACAGTATTCTATATTGAAAATTTCTCCCTCGACTTCTTCAATATAAGACAATCCCCAATTATCCCCCATATCCCAATTTTAATCTTTACAAAAATAAAACGAAATAACATTCATTTTTACCCATTTTCCTGTATTAAACATTTTCTTATAGGAAAAATATTACTGTGGAAAAATATCATCTTCATATAGAAATATTATCCGAGAGGAAATATTTTCCCACAAGAAAACATTTCTCATGAGAAACATTTTGTGTAATAAACATTTTTCTAAAAAGAACTATTTCCTTTAGGAAACTCATAGTTTTCCCATTAGAAACACTTTCCCATATGAAACACTCGTCCATAGGAAACAATTTTTGTGTAAGAAGAGCAAAGCGTTTTCCTATAAAAAAAAAAATAACAGTAAAAAACAATATGTTGAAAATTTTCCCCTTGAGTTCTTCAGGCCACAAAATTGTCTGTATCAAAGACATCCCGAGTAGAATCTTTACAAAAATAACACGACATAATACAGATAGTAAAGGGCTGCGAGGTAATTGGAGACGGATTTCACTCTTGGCTGTTCTGGTGTTGCCAAACGCTTCATTTGCGATTTTCGGTTTATTAAAGGAGAGCCATAAGACATCTTTTTGCATATGGAATCTTTTTATAACCTTTGGTTCGAGGTAAGGATTTGTGTCTTCAGCTCCCTGACACATCATTTGCCATTCTCAAAGTTCCTACATTTGTTATACATACAGTCGAGGAAATCTAAATCCGCTGTTTGAAATCAACAGTGAAATCGATTTGGATGCAACGTTCATTTTCCTCCTTCAATTAGCCCCAGCTTAAGTTCATATCTTTATATATTTTTTACATTCTTACGATCACTCTGTCTCTTTTTCCCTCTCCACTTTCTCTCTGTCTCTCTGAATGCCGCCTACAAATCATTTTAAAAAAACACGCATTCCATAGAGGACATTTATTGTTTGTCTCTGTCGCCAATAATATTGATGTGTTGCTGGCCGCCAGTTTTAGCTGCACATCTATTGATTTACTTTATAGGGTCACAGTTTTTTTTTTCTGAGACGGCTGTTGCCTTCCTCTTCATCTATTTTTATGTTATTTATTTCAGATGTAATCAATGTTATCAAATACCATCATTTAGACGCTGTCGCCGTGATTATTGTTGTTGCTGTGACTGACTGTTGTTCGGTGGTGTTACTCGTTTAAAAATCTATTACAAGCTGCTAAACGAGTTGTTTGCTTTAAGGATCGTTTAGGAAACTAGTTTGCGCATTCTTTAAGCGGCATCACCACTAGCGGCAGCAGCAACGGCCACAATAACGACAACAACAGATCCAGCAGAAAAATGTGGCAATGTCGGTGACATTCATAACTGATTTCATGTTTCACCATATACGTGAAAGAGAGATATATTCGCCAAACGAGCCAACCAGCCAGCCAGTTAGCTATCTAACCAATTCCATGCATCCATCCATCCATGCCATGGCATCTCATGGAGCAAACCATGCCAAATTGTTGTATATCACTAAGAGTGTATTGAAGCTGGGCTTTATTTAGCGACAGCCAGGGAGCTGGTAGCAGCGAGTGGTAGCAGTCATAAATAGCACATGTTTTACATTTTAATTTATACCATTTATAGACAAATACTACAAGTACTAGTAGGTAACCAGCCAGTCAACCAA